>VXBQ01004805.1:152997-167108 GCA_013400175.1 Phainopepla nitens
TTTTTTTTTCTCAATGAGATTAAAAATCTATGATGTTTCTTGTACATCAGTCAGGAAGAAATGCACTTCTTCAAGGCTTTTATGTCTTCAATATCTTGAATGTAATTTGAATTTGTGTGATTCAAAGAAGCCCCTGCCATTCTGTATTTGAGTTGACTGATTTTATTTTCTCATGAATACACACAATTGTTATGGTGCCCATTTACTCAGTATGACTTTAGCATGATGTATTTTTTCTCTAGGTTCTCAAAAGCCCCACCTAACATAAAAACTGCAGGTACAAGAAGCAGTTGCCCTTCTTCAAAACGATCATTGAATTTATTTCCAGTGTCTGAGATTTTACACTTGAGAGCAGGCAGAGTGTATATGAAAAAGGCAGAGTATATATAGAAATTATGAGTTTGAGGTAAATACTGATAGGAAAAAATCAATTTTGTATCCTCGGTTAGAGGATGAGATGTGTCTCTTTTTGCAGCCCACAGCTGTTGTTCCTTGCTCCCTCATGTATGGCGCCTGAAGGGAGATCTCCCCTATCTTTTTAATCATTTGGGGAACTATTTACAGGTATAAATTGTCCTCCTTGATACCACTAAAAAGTGACTTTCCACAGGTCACATCTTTGGGACATAAGCACCACACGAAACAGAACCTTACAAACTTCTGTGGTTTTGCTGTATGGATATTGTTATTTATGCACAGCCCAGCACCTCATGCAGTAAAAGACTTTTCTCCTATGCTCACCTAACTCAGCAAATGTCACAAGAGTTTGAAAATATCAATGATATTTAAATAAGTTGGATCAACATATAGTATAATGGAATTGGACAAAAATTCTACAAAGACAGTGAAATTGCCTTCTTGTTTTCTTGTAGATAGACCCAAAACTCGGTGTGCTGAGTTACAAATTCAATTTAATGACAGTAGATGGAGTTTGACAATTTTGGTAAGATCCCCTCACATTAGTACAGCATGGGAATTCTTATTGAAAACAGATTTTTTTTATTCTTTTTCTTTCAGCTTAATTTGCTGTTGTGGATAAGATTTGTAATGACAAATACTGTCCAAACATTACCTGTTGAAAGGCAGGTTCAGATACTGTGTGCAGAAATACTGAGGGGAAATTTATTAACGCTGCTTTAAAAGCATCATGCCTCTGAATTGTTCTGGACTGTGGTTTTTGGCATAACTTTTCACAGTGTCAACAGAAGTCTTGTAGTTATGTGAAACTGAGGGAAACAGGACTTAGACTGGGGCTAAAGAAGACTTGTTCTGAAAAGCTTGAGTCCTTAAGGATAGAGTTAAACAAAGCTTTACATGCTTTACTGATCTTGGCCTTGGTTTGCTTAATTTCTTACTAACAAACACTAAATAACACAGGAGTGTTTCCCTCTTGTGCACATAGAAAATTCAGCTCTTAGTCCACATATTTTAAATAAATCCTAATCAGAAGGATTGTCTGTCTGAGGGTTGTCTGTTTCATGTTTTTGTCCTCAGAAACACCTCACAAAATTTGTGAAGTGCAAATAAGAACACCTGCTCCCCCTCCAGAATCAGTAAGACAACATATAGGCTCTCCCACCCTGGAGTTATGAGTAGAGCAAACTGTTCATTTTCAGTATTCCAGGGGTTTTTTTTTTCCTATAGGATGGCTACTTCATGCTATTTTCCGGGTATATAATCCTTCAAAAAGGAGTGGCTTAGCAGTGTTTGGTCCTCTGGACAGCAGGAGACTGATTCCAACTGGCATGGTAACCACAGCAGCGTGAGTTATCCCTTTTCCATTCTGAAACCATAGATATTCATCTTGAGTGACCTGAGGAGAGGACCCATGCCAAGCCATGCAATAAAACATGCATAAGAAATTATGAGAGCTGAGGGCTGCTGTGGTGGGAAGCTGTATTTCATCCTGAGCCACAGCACATGCCATTGCAATTCCAGTAATGCCAATAGGAACAGGACAGTGACAGACTGTGGCAGTGGCAGGGTGGCCACATTCTGCATGGGTCACAGTGAGCCTGCAGATAAAATGCAGTAACACAGCTTGGCCAGGACAGTGTGAACAGACACAAGGAGAGATAAAGTCAAGTGATCCTTTGAAGGTGGTCTGATCTTTAAATATGGTGCAGATTAGAGAGGCTGTGAGAGGGCTGAGGCCTTGCTGAGCAGGGCCTGCCTTGTTATTCCTAACTTCTTCTCCACATGAGGAAACGGGGGAGCTGTGTTCCTACAGATAATGCAGCAGTGGTGCCCTGGCCCTTCTGCCAAGGCTGTGCAGCCTCGTCTGGTGTCAAGCATCTGCAGCCCCGTGTTACACAGGAACAGTCCTGACCTCAAATGATCCCACTGCAGCAGGACACTGTGGGCGGAACCAAAAATATTTTTTAAAAAATTCTTTCAGCTAAACTTCTGTAATCAAGGATGAAACAACATGAAGAAATCCCAACCACGATTAAAGCTCATACCAGTGATCTTGCTTAGGGTACTCAGCAAGTGGAATCAGTGGCTGTCCTTGGTACAATCCTCTGCTTCATTTGTAAGCAACTCCACTTTCCCTTCTGCCCTGTCCTTCTCCCTTGGAAAAAATCACATTGGACTGAGCTCTGTCCTTTACCACTTCTCAATCTCTTCAGAGGTTATTTCCTTTCTTGGTTAGCACACAGGAAACAATCTTAATGCTACAGGCAAATATTCAGAAGTACATCTTTTTTTGAACAAGCCAGCAGGAAATGAATTGCTCATTCAGATAGCTTTAGCGGCACCAGATCATGGCCTTGCTCAGAAAACCCAGTATCCCATGGTGGTTTTGCTTATCTTTTTATGTTTAACTGTTCTCCTCATTTTCTGTCACTCACCTACTCTGTGCTATTGCCTACACTTCAATCTGGTGATAGCAGTGATATATGTTCAGCAGTGGGTTTCCTGCTTCTTTTCTGAAGTAGTTAGAATGTCTTCAGGCTCTGGAGCAAAAATAAATGCTGACTACTCCTTTTGATGCAGAGGAATGTTACAACATAGTCCATTTCCAGATGATTACAGGAGCAGAAATAAACCTTGAGCATGAAGCTGCAGTTCCCTGCTCAAATGACACTAACCCTATTTATAGACATGGAGCAGGCAGAAAGTAGATGAGGAACCAAAACATTAGGGAAATAATTTCTTCAGGCACCACCTGGCAATGACAGAATTATCTCAGTAGTATTTAGCTTCTGATATTAGAGAGCAGGAAAGTGTGTGAAGGGCTCTGGGACAGCCTCACCAGGCTCCCTGCTCCCGAAGAGGAGCACCATGGCTCGGAGGCCGCTGTGGAAAGGCTGAACAGGCTGAGGAGGACAAAGGCCTGAACAGAATGTGCAGTGTCTGTGTTTCCAGGGAAGTGACTGAAATTAATGACATCCTTTGTGATATTTTTAGGCTTTCCCTAATCCCTTACTCTTGAGGGCCGAAAGATGAGCAGAGGAGAAATGATTGTGATGGGGGAGTGCCAACATCCAGAGCTAGCAGATGCTAGAATTAGAACCATTGAAAGGTTGATGGATGGTACAAGATTTTAAAAGATTTGAAATTTTTTGGATGAATGTGTTGAAAGCCGGACACACTGAAGGGGAAGCAAGTGATTTTATTTACTGACTCCATTCAAATGACACAGTCACATTAAACCCTACCCTTGGAGGAAACAAGAGCCCCACTTCCACTGTAGTTACAGACTTGCAGAATAGAAGTTATATAAAAATTGATGGATTTACACCAAAGATGAAAATATTTTGTACAAAAAATTACATTTAGGCCTCAGAGGGGCTGACTGGGATTTGTAGAGAATTGCCATCAAATGCTTTATCAGGAGAGGTCGTGAGACATACAGCAGGTTATGCTATCACACAACTCTGAGCCAGTCTTATGGATTTTTGGTAAAGAAAGGGGTTTTACATGTTAGCTCAAGCAATTTATCAGGCTGAATGTGTTTTCCTACAAAAATGTTACAATAAGAGCAAGACTGCTTTAGAAGTTGGCCTCTTTTCTTCTGAAATTACACTAAACTCATTGCTTGAGAGGTATAACATGGGATAGGTAATTTGAAATCTATTTTCTTTGTTTTATTCAGGTGGTATTATTCAGGGTTTTTTAGACTTAAGTGACAATAATCTGCAGCCTGACCATAGCATCTGTTTCACACAGCTGTAGAGGAATTAGCCTTTCTCTGGAACTCTTGTTGTTACAAATCAGCCAAAGCCAGGCTCTAAGCAGGGAAAAGGAAAAAAATTGAAGAGAGAAGGCGGAAAGAATCAGACCATTTATTTCAAGAAGAGAAATTAATTAAGAGAAAGAATTAATTAAGAGAAAAAGAAAGAAAGAAAGGAAGAAAGGAAGAAAGGAAGGAAGAAAGGAAGGAAGAAAGAAAGGAAGAAAGAAAGGAAGAAAGAAAGGAAGAAAGGAAGAAAGAAAGAAAGAAAGAGAGAGAGAGAAAGAAAGAAAGAAAGAAAGAAAGAAAGAAAGAAAGAAAGAAAGAAAGAAAGAAAGAAAGAAAGAAAGAAAGAAGTTTAGTTCTAGAAGTAGTGAAAATGTGTAATGAATCATCATAAAACTGAACAGGAAACTACTGCAAGAATGGCGCATGCAGAACGAAGCTGGAAAATTAAAGCCAGACTGGGAATTCAAACTCCAAGATCTCACCAAGGTAGTAAACACAGCAGTAATTTGCCAAGTAAGGTCATTAAGGAAGAAAAGCTTGGATTACTTGTGGGGAAGACAGATGTTCTACACTTGAGAGAGTGGATTTAAGATTTTCCTGGCACTTCAGGATCAAGGAGAAGAGATAAATGTAAAAGGCTTATTGGACTTGGGACACTTTTCCTTTTCCTGTCCAGCAATGCCTGTTCAACTCCTGCCTCTGATGTGCTGTTCCAAAGACAAGCGTCTGTCAGGGGAGGACAGCTCAGTCAGGTAGGAGAGCACAGCCAAATGAGGTCTCAGTGAAAACCCACTGAAAGTGAGAGAAGAAAGCAAGTTGTGTCAGAGAGGAGCTGGAATTGATTTGTTATTGTGCTGCAATTAGATAACACTCTCACCATATTAAGGATATAAAAAATGTCAATAGCTTAAACATGTCACCTGGAGAGTTTCTTTCCAAGGCCAGGGACAGGGAAGGAGCTTTTTTCCCCCCAACTTCCTTTGGCAGTTCCTAAAAATGTTTTAAAAGAGGGGTTCAAATGAGTTATGGACAGAGTGAAAGATGCTCAGGCAGATAATTACATTCCTCATAAATGCATTAACTGAAAGCTGCAGGGAGGTGAAAGGCAGATAACAGCAATGGCCATGTCCCATGACAGACAGGAGAGGAAGAATGCAGGGAATACCAAGTGGAATTTGCCAGAATAAACCCTGTGATCCTGTTGTGTGGGAATGTGCACCAAGAACAAAACATGGAAGTCTGTCCCAGCAGCTTTCTGTGCCATGGGGGAAGACAAAGAGTCCAGAGAGGTGTAAATGCCATGGGGAAGCCAAGAGCAGTGCTGAAGGAAGCTGCTGAACCTGACAGTCAGGACAAGCCAGGTATCACAAGCATTGAACTCTGCACATCTCTAAAGACAGAAAACTCCAAGGTATCATGCAGTGGTAGTCGTGATGAACCATCACAAAAAGAGAGATTTGGGTCAATGGGAATAGAAAAATAACTTTCTTTCTTTTTTTTTTTTTTTTAATTTGCTTATATATTTTTAAGGAAAGTTCTTAAATGAAGTGGCTCCCTAGTGAAAGGGAAAACTGAAGAGTCTAGAACTCACTTGCATCCTACCTGATGAGGCAATCAACATTGTCCCCAAACTACAAATTCAACCTGTTTCAGTTATTATTGGTCACTTCACTGGAATATTTTGTGTCTGAAGCCCTAGAGACTTATTAATCTCTAAATAAACCCTAAAGAGCTGTTTCTATACTGCTCCATAACCAGAAGCTGATATTTGACAATAACTTTGGCTCAATTTCTATTTTCACTTCATAGTTTTTTTCTCCCCCATAGAGAAAACAGTGATATCCTTTAGGTTCCCTACAGTCTTCCTTCTTCTGCTTTTCTGGACTGCAAACCAGGACAAATTTTTCAGTTTCTATTTCATTCTTTTGGGGAATTAACTACAACTTTCAGTACTGATTACTTTGAGCCTATGGCCTCCTTCACACTTGTCCTGTGAAATGGACATTTCTATGTCCATCTGGTTGTTTGTTGCAGAAGAAGCCATAAAAGCTTCAAACATTCTCTGAGATACCAAATTTCACACTTTTCTTTTACTTTTACCCCCATGGAAATTCAGGACAGCAGGCTGGGAATTGCATTAGGCTGCTCCTTTTCCAGTTAAAACTCTCACTACCAAGACTTAGCAAATAAGACTTGAAGCTCCAGGATTCTGTTTTTTCCCACATCTCCCTACCTATTTTCTCATCCATTCCTAAATACTATGGGAAGAGTCATCATTATTTCTTGCTGTTCTTGGTGTCTTATTCAGATTCCTGCTTAGATTTCTCAGCCCACAAATCAATTTTAAATCTCCATCTCAAAGGACCAATAAATCTACTGGGTTTTGCATTCTGGCTCTCATTTCTCCTCATGGGCTTTCTTGCTATTTTCACTCCATTTTGTACTTCCCATCAAACCTGTTCCCATCCTGTCCTCCTTTTTGCCTCTCTTCCAGGTTTCCCTCCTCACTCTCTGCTCATTTTAAATAAATTTCTCCTTATAACACACTTCTTTCAGCAAAGCTTTCAGTGATGGTCCCACCCACACACCTTAATCAAAGCCCCATTGAAGACTGTGGAAAGGTTTTAATGGACTTTAGATCATGCAGTAGAAGTGGTGGTCCCTGAGGCTGCTTTTGTGTTCCAGTCTGTGGAATGAACTTCAGGAATATTTAGTGAATCCAAGTTAGTTTTCTTCCTGAAAACTAAATTTTTGGTGTGTTTAAAGTACACCTGCTATTTAACTCAATGCAACTGGATGTATTTGTTAATTTATTCTGAAAAGGAATAAATCTTGGACAATGTTCAAACCCAGAGATTGTCTAAATAAGGAAAGGATTGAAAAGAAAGGAAAACACCAGGAAAATAATGGATTGAGAGCTTCCTGGAGAGAAGAAGCAGGTATAGCCAAATGCTGGAGCTGAGAATTATTTAAAATTCCTTTGACCAGTGTACTTCTTTGTGAGATGGATCAAATACTGTTTCTATTAGATGACAGGGGTTCATTTCCTTTCCTTAGATAAACACTTTAAGATGCCAGACTCCTCTGTGAAATGACAAATGACTTCCTAGACGTCATCATAAAGGAAGTTGTTTCTTATAACTGTTCTAAATCTGTTACATATCAAATTTCTGTGCATGCCTGCCACTCTACGATGCTTTCCAAACTGTATTTCACAAATGCACATTGTGTCTTATAACACCAAGACACTAATTTTCCAGCTCCATCTTTGGCCCTGTTCTCAAAACACAAGAGGTCATGGATTGGATTTAAAAGTTAGCACAACACATCCTGCCTACCTTGAATTACAAAAAACACACAATCTGGATGAGTGATTTATGAATTTCTAATTACAGATAGGACTGCTCTGTTTCAGTTTGGCCTGGTGAAGCTGAGAGCAGCTGAAATCTGCTTATTTCAGTGATAGGAAATTCAGGAAGAAGGTTATTGCCCTCTTTGTTTGGAAAATGTGGATAGTGGTTTATATGTCCTACTGGAAACAACAATAGAATCTGAGATTGTGCTTGTAGTCATGTACTTTCAGATTGCCTGATAGACCAATAAATATCCTGCCAGGCCTTTTGGGTCTTCACCCATTTCCACTGGCAATAAATTGTTAAAATAAGCCTCTCTTTTTGTGGCACTTGACATTTGAAACCAAGTGCTCATTGTCAGAGCATGTGTTGTTATCAAACTAATTTCTCCATTGTCACAAAAGAAGGTCGCAGAGTCATAGAAAATTAGAGAAATTTAGCAACTGTATAAGCAGAGGTACAAATAATACCTGATACCTGTCTCTGTAGTTGTTCATCACCAGATATTCTTTATGTTGAGATTTGAAGCACGTGTCTGAAAAATGTCTGGTTTTAATTGAATATTTTTGTTAATTCTTAGTCTCGAGACACATGAGAGACACTTGCTTCCTTTGAGCCCCAGCCAGTTTTTTTTCCTGTCACTGCATCTGTATGCCTGACAATGTCCTTCAGTGCTCCTTGGACCAAGATTCAGGTGGACTTCTGGTGCCTCAAATTTCCATCACCAAAAAGTCCCGAAAGACAAATACAATTCACATGACCTTTTCTTCCAACTCCCAAATGATTCCAGTTTGCATAGAGCCCTGCTCTTGGTCTGATTCTGTAATCCCTTCATCAAACAACAGATTTTTAAACCCGCTTTCTCAATTAACGAGTTTGCATGCAATTAATTCAAAGCACTAAGACTTAAACAGTGCCTGAGGCACTGAGGCAATCCCATGGAAGGCAGAAAGTGGAGTTACTTGCTTTACATAAATGTTGGGAGAAGGTTTCAGAATGCCTGGAACAGCAACAGCTGTGTGTGGGATGGTGAAAGGAATGGTGAAAACGCACAAGTCCTTGATATATGTATTTGTATTGTTGCTTTTAGCTGTAGAGATGTTTGAAATGTGGTTATTCCACTGCTTGGCCTTCCAGTGACAAATCTGAAGGTCTTAGAAAATCATAGTTCAAGTTATTCCAGGCTGGTGTTTATTAAGCAACCTTTGAAATACTAAAGATATTGAATCCCAGTCTGGTTTGGTCAGGAAAACCTGAGCAAAGAAAAATGTGAGTTGGCACAGAAAAAAATTGAGCAATACTGGGATCTACCCATGGCTATTATGAAGTCATTAAACAGGAGGGCTGAGAACCACCATTCTGAAATAAAATAGTGCAATTAAGGCACTTGTTCTTGCACTGTAGAGACTATATTTTAACATGAGGATACACGAATGGACACATGCAATAGCCCCTGATTTAGCCCAACACAGATGAAACCAGCTCCAGCACTTTCATGCATCTCCCATCCCATTTTTCTGCACATATTATTTCATTAAAGGCTTCACCAGAGAGATAAAGACAAATGTATGATTCAAATTATAAAGAGTGTTATCAACCTTTTAATCTACTAGCGAACTTTTGAGAGGTAAATTGCAATCGCATCTATATAAATGCCAGCTTGTCTATTATCAGAATAGGATTTTTAGTTGTTTTGGTGACTTTAGTTTCCCTAGCAGAGGAAAGAAAATTATTATCCAGTTCACATGGAAAATGGGCAGCTTCAGCATTTCTTCAGTGGGAATTCAATTCCCTGGAAAAATTCTTAGGCTCAGTTTATGTGGACTGTTTATGACATTGACTTAGTACAGCTGCGCCTTCAAATCCACATTTTATTGGAGAGAATAAAATACTCATGGCTCAGTATCAGATGGTACAACTGGGAGGACAGCAATTTCCAGTGAGTTTGCAATTCCTTTGTCCCTGGAGTCACTCTTACTCTGCAGGACACTACCAGGACACACATTCCCAGGCCAAATAAAGGTATTTGAATACAGATATTTGACTTAAGCACAACGGTATCCATCAGAGCCCTCAGGGAAAGCCTCAATGCTTCAATCACCTGAAGAGATTGGTAGCTGTAAGATCTATTTGCTTGTGGAATCATCACTTGGATGATGAAAGATAAGGAGACAGTTCCAGCGATATGCAATGTTTGTAATTATGTTAACATAGCCAGTTATTATTTCCTGCATTTATTTATTTTCCTTAGTCTGTCTGCTTTCAGAGAGGTGATTAGTGTTGGTTTAGAAATCCTGGCCTCCTTTAGCTTTTACTAGTAAAAAATTCTTTTTTATTCCATCCTTCCTGCTGTACCTCCAGTGAATCCTTCAGCATGTCCCTGAGAAAATCCTGCTTTCCTCCCTCCAGCTTTACAGGGCTGCCACTGGCTTTGTTCTTCATTACTGGAGACATCCTCAACATCAATTTTCACTTGATCTTGATTTTCTATCACTTAGAGAGCCAAAAAATGTCAAGGTGTCTAAGAGTGGGGTCAGAACCCTGTGACTAAGACTGGCCCTATATTTCTCCATTTTCACACTGAATGGGCAGTATTTCAGCATTGCCTTTTCTTTGCTATTTTGATAATAAGCCCCCAGTCAGGGGCAATTTTTCTGGGCTGGGGTAGAAGAGTCACTTCCTATCTCTGCAGCTCCCAGAATGAGAGAGTATTAGATGAGGAGATTTTCTTACACCATAATAATTCAAAAATATTTACTTTGATTTGCACGTTTTTAAGATCTGGCCGTCCCCATCAAAGATTCCTTTGATGATGAACTGTAGTACAGAAAGTGCAGAAAATGCCTTTCCCCAAGAAGCTGTCAAGGAAAACTCTCCTTAATGTGGCCTTGCCTGTGAGCCTGGATGTACTCCAGCACAAGGGAGCCCTTTGAATCTAAAATGTATATAAGCCCAGTACACAAATCCAGTAGCAATTTAGAGCTGAAAAAATGTCAGGACATTGTCTTTGCAATAATAGCTCCAGAG
Source organism: Phainopepla nitens (assembly GCA_013400175.1). Lineage (NCBI taxonomy): Eukaryota > Metazoa > Chordata > Aves > Passeriformes > Bombycillidae > Phainopepla > Phainopepla nitens. The sequence goes on from VXBQ01004805.1 coordinate 163,564, forward strand.
CAGGACAGTTTCTCGTGGTTGCTCTGCCTAAAATGGGAAGCAGTGAGCAAGAGCAGCACTTGGAAGGAGGCACCACGACTGGCTGGAGCCTTGGGCTGTGTGATAGAGCACCAGAGATGCTGACACCCATGGGGCAGGCTGAAAGGCTGCCTCCTGCTGCATCCCATCTGATAGGGCTGGTTTGAAAATATCCTTCATTTTCAGTGTTGTAGATAAGGCCTCTTATTTATGAGAGTGAAAACTCCTCTGGCATTGAGAGCAAGCTCCTCGGTGTCTGTTCTGAAAGGCATGGAGGTCTCTCTCAAAGCCCTCAGAGGGACTAAATACAAACATCTGCTAAGTCTGCTGTCATGATAAATCCATCTGGGCTTGTACCTTCCCTTCTTGCGTGCCCACATAGAAAATAAACTCTACATTTAAACAGTGCATTTACTCAACACCAAACAGGATGTAAAATAATAACACTTAGAACAAAATAAAAATGTCTACATTTCCGGCTGGCTTCATTAACCAACAGATCTCCTGCGTTGCAAAATGTATCAAATACTTACCTTTTGAAAAACGATGTAGATAACAGCTGACTACTAGCACTAATTGTACCCTGTGATATTTGGGAAAACTCAAAGAAGACTGGAAGAACAGCCAAGAAAAGCTGAGAAATCACTACAAAAATTGATTTAATGAAGTGATAAGGTGTATATAATACTCTCTACTTGCAAGTGAAAAGACATCTCTGCTGGCTTTCATTTGTTGCCAAGAGTAATAAAAGACACAACAACTAAGGAAATACAAAAGCAATCAAGAATGCCACCTATCTTCATGATAATTTTCCTGAAATAAAACACCTTGGGAACTACAGAAGCACCAGGCTCAAAGTGAAAAAAAAAACAACTTGTACATTGGTTTGGATATTGCTGCACGTAGAAAAAGGAATGGGAAATGGTTTTTCCATATATGGTTATAAATTGCATCATTTAAAATCGTTTGACTAAAATCATATGATGAAAATTAAAGATAGTGACAAAATTTGAGCACCAGACACTAAAACCCAGGAACATTAACAGAAATTGATTTATTTATTTCCCCTTGGCAGAGATGAATGACCCCTGGCATTGTAGCTGTACTTTTTGCCTCTTCAGCTTCCCTGTTTTCAAGACTCACTATTAGTTTTACCAAAAAGCCACCACTTCAAACCCCCAAATGTTTTGATTATGCAGATGTTTTCTCTAGCCTAGTTTTGGGGAGAGTGCCCTTTTGATTGAATATTATTTGTATTCTTTACTCTCTTTGACTTATGTCCCATAAAGAAGAATTCATAGCACTCCTGGAAATAATTTTGCAACATTCAATATACAAATTCTGCCACATGAACAATCACTTCTAATACATTTTTATGATTCTTCCTTTGCTTCTTTTCATACCAAGGCCTAAAATCTTACAGTAGGCCCTGCCACCATGCCAGAAAAAGCAGTTGTAGCATTTTTAGCCATTAATTATTTGGTTCATTCAAGTCCTTATGTAAAATTCCTATTTCTAGGAATTGCATCCAAAAGTGCATATGTCTGAAAGGTTATTAAATATTAATATTGGAAAAAGGAAGACTGTTCTCTCTTCTTCCTCTTCTAAAGTCCTCCTTTGATTTACTGCTTTCTGTAGAACCAAATGTAAATAGTGTCACAGCAAATAAGTGTTTAGTGTCTGTGAGGTTTATTCCATTTGGGTTCTTAAGTCTGAGTTATAATGCATATAAATTAATGGCCAGTGAGTGTTGTTTAATTATCTGGAAGCCTTGTCATTGACTAAGTGACCTGTGCTGGCTTTCTTGCCACGAGGAATTGAAGTTGTTATGCTAAAGTCTGGACAATTTGATGTAAATATTTACCCACTCAATAAAGAGGTGTTAAAGTTAATTCAGCCTCAGGATGTTAACTCCTGGAGATCACACAAGTCCCCACGGGAAGCCAGCTTCAAGTTCTACAGGCAAGCTTCAGATCCTGCTGTAGTAAATGAAAAGATGCTCAAACAAGGTGATGGTAAGGAGAAGTTTAGGCTTGATCATGAACATGCCTGGGAAAAATTATCTACACACAAAAAGGGAGCCTCCTTTCTGTCTGTGCTTCCCTCACAGTGCCCATCATTGTGTTTTGTCTGACTTTTTTTAGTTCTGAGTGAAGGTCAATGCAAAGACGTAGATCTTGATGCCCCACAGCCCATCTGAGATGCTCCAAAATATCCTACCTGGCTTCTGCCTGGAGCCCCAGGTGTGTCCTGTAAGTCTTCTAGCATGTGTGTGTCTTAGCTAGGCTGGGGTGGCTCACAGGGCATGAGACAGAGGTGTGTGAGCAGCTGAACGAGGTCAGCAAGTCAGAACAATGACTACCAGCCCAAGGGCTGCAGTTTTGGTCAGTTTGGAGAGTTTCTGTCAAAACAGGGTATCACAGGAAGGATCATTTTTGCTTTAGAGGTTTGGTTCTGTGTCCCTCCTCTGAGGGACAATCTCACACAGCATTTGATGGGATGAGTGATTTTTAGTACCTTCTTTTTTCTTCTGAGGGTTTGATGCTCAGGACAGTACTGGATCCATTGGCTTCACACTGCTCAGAGAGTTTGTCAGGATATCCATCACTTGTGACCACTGGAGCAACCCAGATCTGTCCCACACTGTCAGTGCTTGACCAGCAAACTTCTGGATAGACCATGTTGTGGCCTGTGGACAGTAGGACATCTATTCCTGGACTTCCAGCCCATTCCCTCCTGACCTAGGAGCTACCCAGCTGTGCCCTTTGGTCCTGCCTCAGGCAGCTCCTGGCCTCTGCAGCATGGGCAGGCCCAAAGGGCTGCTGCCAGATGAGGTTCTCTGAACTTAACACACCATGAGATTGACTGCCAGGGCCCCCTCTGCATCATCCCGGGCAGATCTGCTCCCTCAGAGGCAGAAGCCCTGCAAAGTCAGAGTCATCCCAGTCCCTCAGGGAAAGGGGATAGCCGCTGCCTTTGGATGCCTTCTGTTATTCGGCCCCTCTGGTCATGAACTCCACAGAGATGTGGCTGTTAAGCATGACCAGAAATTATTTCCTGCAAACATAGTGTAAAGGATTTCTGCTTGCTCCATGTTGTTGCTCCTCTGCCACCTTCATGTGCTGGTTGAACTTCACGTGAAGACTAAGAGCAGCACAGGACTTGTGTCGGGGATCGGGTGTTATTCCTTTTGTTCCTTTTTATTTTCCTATAGAATTTTCCCCCATTTGTTGCGGGGGAACCTGATGGCTAATACTTATGAGTACTTTAGGAAACAAAGAGTTTGGCTGGGCCCAGGGAGAAGGGGGGCAGCTGAGTAGGGAGGTGAGTTCGCTCTCCGTCGAGAAAAACACACTCGAGAAGTTGCAGTGGCGGGAGAAGGTTCTTTTCCTAACCCGGACGGAGCTTCCCCTGCGGCTGCTGTTTTTTCTCCATCGCTCGTGGCTCACAACCCCCCTGCCCTGCTGGGACGTCCTGCTGAGACTGCTGCAGAGCTGCTGACCCACCTCGGCCATCCACTGCCCCAG
>VXBQ01004805.1:167230-191657 GCA_013400175.1 Phainopepla nitens
GGGTCCTCTAGGCAATTCTTTTCCTTATTCGGTATCTCCCGCTCTCTTTCCTGGAACTCAAAGGTTGTTATGCGAGGGCATATCAAGATAAGGGTCTGTTTCCTGTTGTGTATTTGTTTTAGGTTTCAGTGGACAAAGCATATCCTAAGAGTCTGTTTTTAGGTTTCAGTGAACAAAGCATATCCTCTACTATGATATCTACCACGAGGTTCCTGATTCTATTTCTCTGTTGTTAATACTGCAGTTATTGTTGTTTTCTGTATCTTGTTATACGCACTAAAAAAGGACAGTTATTCCTTCCCCATATCTTACCTAAAAACCATCTAATTTCAAAATTATGATAATTCGAAGAAAGGAGGTTTCCAAGAAAATCTCCTACCTTCCCTAACAAATACCTATCTTTTCAACCTAAGACAGCTTGCCAGGACAGGAGTTTCTGAGGAGACACAGCAGGGAAAGCAGCACATCCCACCTGGCATTGCCTTCCAGGGTGCTTTGGGACTTGTCAGTGCATTACCGAGTTTGGGTCACTTAGCCTGAGGGTGGGGTGCCCTCAGAATGGCTGCAGAGCCCCACAAGGACAGAACTGACCTTGTCTGAATCTTCTGAGGACTCTTAGGTAGGACAGAACAGAGCCAGGGCTTTCATCTCCCCAGCTGCCACTGGGAAAAGCCCAAGAGGACACTGGAGAGGCAACCCTTAATGTCATTAGACAGTGAGCTGGGATATCTGTGTTGAACCTACACCTTCCTTTAGCAGCACAGGCTTGCCCACAAAGCTCTCTTTTTTTCTTTTTTTTTCTTTCTTTTTTTTTTTTCCCCAATAAAGAAAGTGGGGAACAGAGAAATTCATTTTGCCTCCACTAGATTACAAAATTTATCTGTGTATTTGATGCAGATCAAGGACCAACACTGTCAAGATTATAAGGGAAATGATATTTACTCTTTGCTTCCAGGACAAAATGTAGACAGAATTAAAGCAGATCTGCTAAGCTTATGTTGTTTTCAACTTCTTCCAAGAGAGGAATACCCCAGTTTCCAATTTCACCTTCCTAAACCAGTGATAGTTGCAGAGAATTATAGTGAGCCTTTTCCTAGGATTTTTGCTAGAATCCAGAAGTAACTTGAAAAAGAAATGACCTGACAGTGCCTATATATACACATATTTGTAATGCCAGAAACAGCTTTGCATGGATTTAAAACCACTCAGACAACAAGGGGACTGGTTCCACACACCTCAGAACTTCCACTTGCTGGTAATACAATGCAGAACTCTGTTCAAATTCCACGTAAACACAACAACAAATAACAATAAAGGAGCAGGAACAGGTTTTTAGCCTACATTAAGAAAATACATCAATGCTGTTCTTGGTTCAGTTCATGTTTGTCCTAAAGTGGAAGATGAAGAATGTACTCAGTAGAAATTTGAGTTTAGGGGTTAATTTTGCTTCCTTGTTAATTTTGTGACATAAAATGCATTTTTCACAAGACATCAAAATAGTAAATTGGCATAACAAGGGACAAGTTAATTTAGCTCTCAGAGAATCTGGCTCCACATGTTACAGATTGTCCATTCTGTGACATTCTCTCTCTCCCCCTTTTCCCTTGCTGTTATCTTCCTTCTGTCTCTTGTTGGCTGCAGAAGGAAAACCAAAGGCTCCGACCACCCACAGAGCCTCCTCAGCAGCTGTAAAACAAAGGTGCTAAGAGCTAAAAACGCCTTTTGTCTCTCCAGCAGTGCCATCTCCTGTGGCTGGGCCTTGGGCTGCCATCGGGGACCAGGTTCCATGCCAGCCAGGGAATTTCTTTTAAAATGCAGAAGGAAAACATCCTTGCAGTGCTTCCCTCAGCCTGAGTGTTTCCCCTGGGGAATTTGCTACCCTGCCCAATGTACAAAAAGAGGATCCTGCTGAGGGGGCTGGGGGCTGTGTGTGGGTGTGTTCTCTGTTCAAAGCCGAAATGACTCGGGTTGAGTATTCTCAGTGCTTCATGGAAAAACAGCCATGGCCCACCTTGGCTTCTATGGGAGAGGAAGAATGTGAATCAAAAATTAAATTCATATAACTTTGTGGGTGGCCTCCCCTGCTATGCAGAATATCTTTGTGTACACTCATGTCTGCCATGACTTTGAGAAAAGGCCCTTTACTTGTATGGCAACAAACTTGTAAGAGTGTTTACGTTCCTGAGCACTATATCATATTTCCTGACTGAGTTAATGAAACAAATTAAGCAAAATTCCACACAGATTCCTGCATTCACAGAAAACTTTGCAGAATTCTTGCAGCTCCTGGTTGTGGTGGTTGCTGAGTGTGCTGGGCCTTATTTTCCATTTGCTAAAAAATCATAAGCTGCCTGGCCTACTCTTGAATTTTTTAATCTTGAAGAATGGAAAACTACGTTAAAATATTCTTTAAAACTACATCCCACTTCTTTCAGCTGCTCTAAAGTCAGTTTTCAGACCCCAAGGATTGGTCAGCTTCATGGGGACCTGACATGTGTTTAAAGTTAAGAAAATTATTGATGACAGGGTACTTTGAACACACATTTTCCTGACTTGGGTCATCAGGCAAATGAATCACTCAATTCGTTCAATGAGAAAGCTGCAAAAATATACAGGTGTTTGCCATGCTGGGTTATTAATGTGGTGTCCTCCAAAGAGATATCATCAGGTCTTAGAGATGCCAGGGAAATGTGTACTGCAGAGCTTATTCACAGGAAACAGGGCTGCCCATCTTCACTTATTTGATATTTCTGATCAGTTTTGAAATGTAAGAGCAATGAAGTATCCAGATTTGCAACTAAAGAAAAAGGTTTTTATTAAATGCAAATGGATCTTGACTTCCAAGCTGGTTTTTCACACCCATTTCATGCAGCTTTAGACTGGTTACACGTTTACTTTTTGAGGCAAGGCACCATGGAAGACATTTCAGCATATAAATGGAAAAATGTTGCTCAGAAGAAATGTCCACGTTTACCTAATCATCCTTCTGCAGCCAAAACTTTCTTCAAGAAGGGGCCTCAGGAAGTTCCTCACCCATGAAGTCCTGTTGCCTGTAATGGAATGGGCAGATATGAGTAACCAACCCCAGAGTGTAAAGCCAGCTCAGAAACCAGCCTTGTGCTATCAAAATTCTTTAGTTTTTCATTGAAGAGTTTCATATTCATGCAAGTTTCCTATGGCATAAAAATTTTCAAGATTAAAACTATGCATGTGAATTAAAATGATGCCATCAATAGTATACTTAGACTGTGATTAATATATTATACTATTCTTAAAAAAATAATGTTATAGATAAATGGAAGCTGAATATTTGGATCTTAAAATATGGATTTTCAACTATGCCTTACCCCAGTTTTCTGTTGATATTTTTTTATACATATTCATGGCTTAATTTACTTAGTAAAAGTTGAATTTTGCCACATAGCTATTCTTACTCCAAATTCTCTGGTCTTTGTCTAACAAAAAATTACCACTCTGCTGAACATTTGTTGAAAACACTGACCAATATAAAATGACAGGAATACCATGTCTTTAAAAAATATTTCGCTAAAATCAACCTGCATCTCACAAAAAAAGAAACAACTGGATTCTAAACTATGCATAATTCTAAAAGCTTACTCTCAAGCATCCATTTTTAGAAATACAGAACAATTCCTCCAGCTTTTTAAATAGATGAGACTTAATATGCCATAAAAACATACTGTAAATATTTCTGTTGCTGGAATGGTGTCTCTGCTACCACAAGGAGTTGCTAGGATATTATCTGTGTCAGGAAGTTTGTTGTGCCTTCATAAAGGAAAACTAACAGTCATTTTGATGCATTATGCAAATAATATCCTGTTTTCTCAACAGATTCCTTTGCAGCAATCAAAAAAAAAAAGAAGCCCCCAGCCTTTGAGCAGATTTTTGTACTCTGCTGTCAGCTTCCCTGCAAGGAATAATTCCATTTTTTCTACATAGATTACAGTAGTAAATAAACTTGTGCCTAACTGAATTTAGTACTTGAGATCATACTGCAGACACATCTCAGAAAGTCTTTTGAACTCAGAAACAGGAAAAATGTTTAGAATGAATCATTTTTGTCACCAAAATTTTGTTTAGAAATGGCTGCTGAACTGCTGAACTGACACTTCTGTTTCACTGATGGTTGTTAAGTATGATGTGTTTAATAGAGGAGTAAAGTGATGAAGTTCATCACTGCAAAAGAGAAATTTGGTTTTTCTGGTCCCCTCGTTTCTGATACCTTAGAAGGACCTGTGATAGAATTAAACATTATTAGAGTACTTATAATAAAAAGAGGAAGTTGTTTTCACTTTAAGACATAATTCATGCTTGACTTGTCTTTGAAGTTCCCAAGGTGATTTGGGTTTTGTTGGGTTTTTTTCAATATCTGCAGGAAATCACTTCAGTCTAGCTTAACTCTGGACAAGCCACAACTTTACTGTGCTGAGTTTGGATTTTGCTGCTTATTTAAGTGTTGTTTTAAAGGGTCCTTTAACTCCTCCCTCATTCCTGGCCATTATTTTGTTCTTTGTTTGAACAAGGGCTGAACGGAGGTTAAAGCCTCCAAATTATGGCTACAGTTCCTTGTTAGAGAAAACAGTCACGTTGGTCTTTGATTAAATGTATAGGATGTAAACTGTAGGTCCAAAATCCAGCCAAATGTACTTCAGTTTTTTGGAGCTTAGCAAGCCTTTATGCTGGTGTTAATTGTTTGCATTGCTTGGTGGTGATCACAAGCGAAGGCTCTGAGCTGCTCCAGAAAGTTCAGTGCCCCATTTCTGACCCAGCTGGGCGAGGAAATGTCAATATGATGAGAAGGTCTCAGGAGATCTGCAGTGTGAATTCCAGGCAAAAGTTATTCAAACAAGCATGAAGTGAATTTTGCGCCATTAATTTCAGTTTGACTCATTACTGATCTGGGTTTTTGACAACCATTGAAGGATTGAAGGGATGAATGGAAGCGTTTTCCTGAGAAAATCAAAATGGAACCTATGGTAAACCTGGTTTTATCCAGCACTGGATTTAAGGTTGAGCAATAGCACAGTGGACTTATTATATTTGTTCTTTAGACAAAGGGAACTATGAAGAAGAATCAAACATCTCCATAAGATTTTTTTTTCAAAACAATACAACAACAAGCTAGGAAAAAAAATCCTGTATCAAAATATATGTCCTAAACGGTTTTCAGTTTAAGGTCAGGTATAGATAATTATTCCCATGTTTTGGCAATATATGACTAATATTGATTGGTAAATCAGAATTATTTGGGTTTTAAAGCCACTGCGCAGGACTCCCTTCAGCAATGAAATAAAGTTAAGGATGAAAAAGAGAAAGAATAATTATTATTTCATCAAAGGAAGAAAACCCGCAACATATTCAGCATTTATGTCACCGATATATTTGCAAAAAAGTTAAGTATGAAGTATTTATTTTAAAATATGCATAGGAAAAATGATAGAAGCACTCACAGGTCTACAAAGCTATTTTTCTTCTATTCACCTCTCTAAAATTTTAGTGGGATGGTAGCAGGATTGGATAAAATATACAAACTGCTGTATTTAATTAAATTATTAAACCACAGACAGGGAAATGAAGTATAAAAATACATATTTACTATAATCTAGATGGAAAAACAGTTCACATTTGCAAAGCAGTTTGAACAGGACACACGACAACACCGTGACTGTAGCACAGTTCACACAACATAATTTTAGCTGAAAATATTGCAGACAACTATGATTTTCTAAGCCTAAAGGTTTTTAATGAAATCATTTAACTTGAAGAGTTTGAGAACAGAATGTATTTTGAAGGATTGGAGCGACGCAATAATAACATCGTGCTAATTATGATTTTCAGGGAGTCTAAGCATTTCATCACTGCTAATTCCCACACAGTAATCACCCATTACTTTTAAATAAATGGGCTGCTTTTCATTGTGTAAGGAATGAAAAATAGAGGAATAATTTGGGGTTTTCTTCTGCTCTCCTGACAAATAGAGGTGCATTTCAGCTGTCTACCATTTAGCTGCTCTTAGCAACTACTAAATACCAGCCCCTAGCTCTGTTTATCTGATATTCTCCTTCTACCAAGATTGCTCAGCGCCTCTATTTCAGTTTAAAATGTGTGAAATCTTAATCCTCTCATTTTTCTAAATGGCTGAAATAAGTGTCCCAGTTTCTAGTGATACCAACTCCCATTAAAGTAAAAAAATGAAGCTCAGACATCTGCTGAGGGGTAGGAGGACCTGACTGACCTTTTTGTAGTGGAAGATGTGTTGATCCTTCCTGAAAATGAGAATCCACTTGGAGAGAAAAGAGTGTCAGTAGAAACTTGGTTTGTTTTGGTACAGTGTCTACAGCACAGTGAGAGGGACTGCAGCTCATCATCAGATTAGAAAATTTCCAAAACACAGTTCTGTGCTGTCTTTTTAAATTAAGTAGATACACATTCTCATTTCCTCAGGGAAATGCACTTAAAAGGAGGTTTCTTTGCAGTGGGAAGAGAATGGTAATTTCTAAGGCTCAGAAGAAGGAGAAGAGGGAAAAACAACTGCCACCTAAGCTTCAAACGGAATTTTCCTGTGTGGCAGTTTGCTGTTAGATTTTTTGAATCCCAAATTTCTGCTTTTGAGCAGAAGGATTGACTGTGGGGTAAAAACTTCTGTATTTATGGCGTAATTTGAAAACAGACTCAATGCCAGAATTTCCTTCTGCCCCCACTGGTACGTGTACAACAACGTTTAAGAATGAACAACAGGGACTAAATCCAGGAATCCATACCTGGACAACAGTTCTGCCAGCACTTTAACTTCAGTAAGAAGTCCAGATTGGTAATTTTATCTGTCATGGATGTAAAGTAAAAATCTGAGCTGTGTAAAGTTCTGACAGCAAAATACAAAAAGAAATTAAGTTTATCTAATTTCACATTTTCTCACTGTCTAATGAGGCAGACAAAAAAAAAAAAAGCCAAAAAACAACAAAACAACAAGTTTAGGAGCATTGGTGAACCTGAATGAGGTTTTGAATTCCAAGGTGACTTGTCTGCTAGGCTTGGGAAAAAAGGTACAAATCAATGTGCAAATCTTCAATCCTGGGCAAAACGCAGTCCTAAGCAGTAGATGTAAAACAGCCTTGTGCCAGAGACTCTGCCTGAGTTCCTCCTGTTCCTGGTGTTGCATGTAGAAAAATATGCTTTGTTAGAGGTCCATGCACCACAGAATTTCAAACCCAGCTAGGCAAGACACAGAAGTAAGCAAAACTCTTTGTTTTACACGTGGAAAGTGGAAGCCCAGCTAAATACCTGTTTAAGTTCATGCAGGAACCTCATGCTGCACCAGAGAAGTGAACTGCATTTTCTCGAGTCCTTATCCAAAGCACCCATCTAGTGCCCAACCTATTTTTCAAGATGAAGAATAGTTTTATTGAAAGATGGCAATGATGATGCCCAAAGATAATTGGTGTTTGTGAGAAGGTTCAATCTAAGCAGACCAAGAATAGAAAAAGATACAGGCACAGCAGGCACAGAGAGATAATAAAGTGAATAATACATTATGTGAATTAGGAATTAGGTCCTCTGAGTACAACTACCTTGCTGTCCTTTTTTTTTTTTTCCTGCAGCTTTTGCTGTACTTTTGGGATTCTTTGGAGAATCAAGACCTGGAAGCTCCTGTGGACCAACACTTTGAGGAAAGCACAAGAATCTTGAGTAGCCTGCGAACAAAAAAGTCCAGGCTTCTTACAGTTTCATTCTGAATACTGACCAGGTTTTATACCCACTTCCTATAGATTTGATTCCTTTAATTCAGCCCATTTATACTGTAAAGCAGTTCCTTCATATGCACTGTTTTCTGGAACCTGCTTTTCCAAAGCACAGCTCGTCTTATGTGACAGAAGTCATAAAAGCTTTTATTTTAATGCCCATGTTTAAAGGTCTTACAACTGGTCAGCCTATAGCTTGCCTTGACTTTAGAAGTGCTCCTGCACTTTCAAGAGCACCCCCTAATTATCAGCTGTGGTTAATAACAGAAGAAACATCTTTGGCCAGGGTGATGCAGGGTCCTCCCCTGGTGTGGTGGAACTCTACAATGAGGGTAAAATTCACTTCCTTGCCCATCTCCCCATCTCCTGGTGATTTCCCAAGCAGCTGGGGACCATCCTCAATGTCACAACCCTACAGACAAAGTTCAGGGAGCATGTCTGGGATGTTGATCATTCTCTAATTTACATGCAGATGTCTGGGTGTCTTTATGCACAAGCTGGGGGGAGGGTGTGTTATAAAACAAGCTCCACTGTTCCCACTTCTCCCTCTGGCAAGGAGAGGAGGGAGCAGGCACATGGCAGATGGCAGTCCTGTTGTTAAACTCTGCTGAAGGGCACTTGGATAGAGCAGCAGTAAATGCGGTATAGGACTCCATTGGAAAAGCTGCATTTCTACCTCAGAGTCTACCCCACGATGAATCCCGCTTGTGCCACTGACTCACACTCCCAGGCAGAGGCTCTGCAGTTAGAAAACGAGAAAAAAGAGGCCTCAGAAGGGAATGTCAGGATAGTCATTTTCTCATAGGACTCTTTCTGGCAGCTGGAGACAGTGGCTCTGTGACAACATGTTGGAGTTTTGAAGGGGGATTCCTCCGGAACAGAAATGTCCTCAGAAGGACCATTTACCATTTCCCTGCCTGTGCTCAGTCCTGTGGGAAACTCTTACCCTATGACGAGTTCTTCTAAACTAGATGGGATTTCTATTTATTCTTAAATTATCCTTTATTTTTGGCAACTCCCCCACTGCTGGCTTGACATCTCAGAAATGAGACCCTTCAGAATTCTCAGAAGCCAGAAATACTGATGACAAAACTTATTCAGAACTGTCCTCATCAGCTCTACTCACTTGATAATGTTTTCTTTCCATTCAGTTATTCCCTCCTATGCTAATTCTGGAACAGTTTTGGTACACATAAAAGTAATTAAGACCATGCTGCTGGACATACAAAATCCAAATTAAGAGAAGAAAAGAAAAGACCAATATGCTTAACCTGATTCTATTTCTAGTTCATGAGGTTTGGATTTTGCATGGTAAGACTTAGAAATAGTAATCCTCTGTGTCCTGAGGGCTATATTACAAGCTTCAGGTTTGAGTGGATTCCACATGGACAAAAAAGGAGAGACGCTCTTTCCTCTGTGCAGCAATTCTGGTTTAATGCAGAACTTATCCCTAGGCAGGGGAAGGGGAAGGATGGCNCTTAGACACTTAGAAGGTGCTGAATAAACCTTGTAAATCAACCAAAATTTGGGGATATAACTCTGAATGTATTTTGTTATTTTTGGGGTACCTTAGATTTGTGTCTAGAAGATTTTATTCACTCCCCTAAATTTCAGTCATAATTTATCTCAGCTATGGCTGTAATGGCTGTAATGGGGCATTGAGCTGCTTGTTATAGGGGTTTTTTTTTCCTTCCCCTTCAGATGTTGCAATCTCAGTCTGAGACCTAAGAATGAGCCTGGATTCACTTCTAGTTGCACAGCTTCACGAGAAAAAACAGACCTGCCAGTTTGCCCAGTATCTCCAGTGATATTTCTTAATCTCATTAATCCCTGGAACTCCATGAATGTGAAGTGTACTCATGTAATAGACCATTCTGCTGATCATGTGCAGTGTATGGAGAGACTTTAGATCAATATTTTCATTTTAATGGTTGTTCCCATTTGGCAGGAATGACAAAATCTGCCTCTCCTAGATGCAGCAATTCCACACATTGACATTTTTCCAGACATTCAAAACAGAAGCACAACCTAATATTTTGCTATATTTTGGTCTCCACGTGACCCATAAGTCTTCCAGTTTTGACCCAAGGGGGAGAATTTGGTGACTCCAGGTGTTAAATTCTCCACCAGACTCTTTAGTTGCATTCAGTACCAGCTAGAGGAAAAGCTGACAGAAAAATTAAAGGACTCTTTTAAAATATGAAGTTTTATTCTCTCCAGAGTGATAAAGGATGGGTTGGTGCTCAGAATTTAGATTCCAAATTTATTCCAATGGACAGATAGTCTGAATTTTTATGTTACAAATGTGTTTTCTTATGCCTGTGAGTAGTAGAGAACAATTAAAACAAGTTAAAATCATTGAACTCTCCTTTCTACTATAGTTGAACTTGGAAAAACAATTCTCAATTTTGAATTTTCAAAATGTTAAAGATGATTTCTGTTTCATTTTTAAAGTTGTTTGATTTCTTTTTTATTTATTTTTTTTTCACCAATCTTGGATTTTTTGCCTGGCAGTGTCAGGCACTGACAGAGCCATGTAATGTCTAGTAATAAAAACCTCTTGGTAGATTTGATCCCATACCCCCCAAAAACACCCAAAACTGGGAGTTTTAAGGGAAAAGACAGTCTTTCATTTGGTCAGAGCATGCCAGAATGTCTCTTTTTGGGGTGATCCCAGATCATCTTTGAGGAGAAAAAAAGGGAGTAAATTCCAGTGCCCTTGTGCAGGGGTCTGAAGACTGTGAACTTTCTCCTTTTACAGTGAATTTACACAGGTAGACCCTCGAGCCTTATTTTGTGTTGTAAAAATCCTGGTGGATTGTTCCAGCACCTCTGATCTCAGCACAGCACATTCTGCTTTGTATGGAACTTGGATTAGCAGAGTCTATTGGCAAACCACCTCTCGTCAATCTTCCACAATTCTTTTTTCTGTGTTCCACTTTTACACATTTAAACACTTTAAAAACATTTAGGAAAGGCTCATCTAAAGACATTCCTGCTCTTTGATAATTTAGCACCTCTTGGAAGCAGAGTTGCCACCCAGCTCCTGGGCAAGCAGTGGCAGGAGTGATGTGAGGTCAACTCCTTCCTCCTGAGTAAATGACATAAATGTGTGGGGAAGTGAGCTGGTGATTCATGTCTGAGCACTGTGGGCCAGCACAAAGCTTTTAAATGCTAAGTTTAGGCTAAGATTGCAACACATAACCAACCTAGAAGATGGGATGCAGAGCAATGTGGGAATTCTGACACAGACTAGACTTCCAGTCACTGAATATTGCGTAATCTGAGATAAACAGAAATCTTTGTTGTGAAGCTTAAACAAACCTCTCAGGATGGAATGCTCGTTGAACATAATGCTGCCTAATTTTGACTCTGTCAGATGTAAAATTCATCTCCTCATTAAAAAAAAAAAAGGTTAAATAAACCAAAGTTTATGAAACATAGTTTGCATTTAAAACTGTTTTGCTGTTCACTCTGAGAGAACTTTGGAGACATGGCCTGTGTTATAATACCACTTCCATTAAACATTAGAGGCTCAACTTTTTTACAAAAAAATTCACACAAACATTCTGCTCGTAATCCAAACAGAGGGGTTACAAACTGAGCCTTCAAACAGAAACCTTCAATATTTGGCTTCTCAGCTCAGTAGCACCAATCTGAGATGCCAACCAGCATGCACTGTAATTAGTAATTGTTGTTAAAAATGGTCCTAAAGGCAGAATACCCAGTGCATATAGCTTGTCTGCTTTTTAACCAAATAAGGGAACAAGGCATTTCACTGTTTATAATAGCAACATGAAATACGATGTTTCAAACTGTTAAAGAAAACACTTTTAAACTTTTCCTACCCATTTCCAAGTTTCTTCAAGTTCTTAAAAAAAGAATTTAAAAAAAATAAAAAAGCTGGCTACAGCTCTCTGACAGATTTATAGAAAACACCGTTTTTCACTTTTCAAAACACTTTACAAAGCTCCAGAGATGAACAACATATCACCCAAGTTCTGGCAGCTATGCAAGGATTGTACACACAGTTCCCAAAGAGTAAACATGCAAAAATCAATTCCAGGGAATGACAGAAAGCGGAACTAATTAAAGACTCCAAAGCAAAAGAGATCATTTTCTAAGACAAACATGTCAATATTTATCACGCAAGTGAAGTTGGTGCTACAGTGAGTCTGGTGGTATTCATAAACATACATCTGGCACAATAACATGTTGGTAATTATAGAGTGAATGTTAATAAAATTCATATAAATACTTAAACCCTACACTAGGCCACTCTTAAACTGCTGCTTTAGCCTCTTACCAAAACTTAAACATTAGATTGTCTGATAGCATCCTAAAGTTTTTTTTACATTTGTTACTCTCCACTCTTACCATTAAAACTCTTGACTTAGCCAGAGTTTATTTTGATCACCCCAGTGAAAGGAGACAGATTCAAACCACAAAATCCTCATCACACATCTCTTTTTCCCACGTTTTTATCATCCTGCAAGCCCAGTAGCTACTGAACAGAGCTCCCCTAGGCTCTCCTGGTGGTGGTGTCATTCCTACCTGGTGCTGATTACCCCTTCATCCTGCTGGAGGCTCCTAGGCCACAGCAGCTGAAATACATCCCCAGGATTTTATTCCCTGCTTCAAGTCTGTGTTATGGTTTGAACTGAAACTTTAAGCCAGCGGGTGCTCACTCCCCGGGAAGGAGGGCAATGGTGTGCAGTTAGGAGGAAAGGATGTCTTACTCCACCCTGGCAAAAATCAAGAGAGCTACTATAATTTTTCCAGCTTTGCAAGGCTCAAGGTGATGCTGGTACAGCTCTGCCAGATAAAGTTTTTCTCATCAGCTGAGTGATGTTCAAAATCAGCACAGCTACGCACTCCCAGAGCACTGAAACCACTGCTGACACCTCCCTTTTTTCACAGACAGGTTTTTTGAAGGCAAGGAGTGCATGTTTCTCAGGGCTTTGTTTTGTTTATAGCAGCCTATGCCATAGAAGCAGAGCCACTTGAGGAGGAGGCAGCTCTTTCCTCTGTCACTGGAAATGGTCTTCTGTGTGCTGGTGCCAAGTGGGAGGAAGTGGGGAGAAGGGATGAATGTAAGAATGGGTACATGTTTCATGAGCTCTGTGCACTTCTCCACTCAGGTTAGCTACACTTTTCTGATTTCCTGGTGGATTTTATTACCTAGTATGCCCAAGGTTTCTAGCTGTTTCTGGGTTTTGCATGTATCAAATGCATTCAAGAAACACTAATTCCTTTTAAAGGACAGCTCCAGAGCTGATGGATAAAATTCAGCTTTGCAGATCAAAGTTCCTTTTCTTCCTCATACAAATTGAGTATTACAAAATGAAGGGGAAATCTGCAGCACACTTGCACAGCACAGAAAAGAAACAGCACCATGGCTCAAAAGCTTTACTTTTGAGTTTGAGTTTTGCAGTTTGGAAAAGCTAAGTTACAATTTCTTCCTATTTTTTTTACTCTCTTGGGTGGAAATTTAAATGTAACAACAAGAAAGCCAGGTAGTATTCATCATTTCGCTTTATTTCTACTTGGTTGGTTAGTAAGAGAATTTCCTGTCTGCAGGAAAGTCCTGTGCTTTGGAAAGAACAATTTATTTCAGGTTGATTGAAACACTATATGCTGCATTTGACAGAGTGAATGAAATAAAGTTCAGGAAGTTTTCATTGCTGCCTGAAAGGAAATTTTATCAGACCTGACATTCATGGTGTTAGAAGTTTCGGTATTCACAAAGGGCCATGTTTTAACTTTTCTGACTGATCCCAGCTCAGGCATGGTTTTTATGATTTTATAAGTAATTCTTTCCCTTTTTCCAAGCCGTCTCCTGCTCATGGGCCGTACTCATTAACATGTGTGTTGTCATTGAGAGATTGTTTGAAGAACTGCTTCAACTGAACAAAACCCTAAATCCTGTTTTTCTTTTTTTCCTTCTTGAGATAGGTTGCCTGGGTTGTTCCTCACAGGCTTCCAGAACCACAGTTCAGAGCGAGGAATGAGTGCAGCAATAAAAGGCCCAGCATGTACAGGAAGAGGGATGGATTGAGCTGGAGCTGGCACCAAAAGTTGTTCATGTGGAGCCACAATCGCTGTCTGATTTCATTATCAAGCATGGACTACCTTGTTTCCTTAAATCAAAGATTCCAAATCCCCAGAGAGCTGATTCATATGTCTGAGGGAGATACATTAAGTATGGTGGGTGGATAAGAAGCAGATGTTTGATGTGAAGGTTAAGAATGCCAGGACAGCTTTGGCAATGACAGAGGCTGCTCTGGTGTCCTTGGAGAGCTTCCCTGGTGCTGTGCCTGGTTTGGATACACTGGAGGGAGGGATGCTGCAGCCATGGTTAATGTGAGGCACCCAGAAAATGCATCTCAGCACTACTGGGAAAATATCTGCAGATGAAAGAGGGGAAGGTGACAAATGAAAGGAAGGCAAAAAGAATAAAGTATATTTATGTGAGGAAAAAGAAGAAGCTAAATCCAAACAAAATTGCAGGAACGATGACCCCCAAAAAGTAAGCAAAGCACACTGAAGACCTGAAAAAAAGAATCAGGTGATGATGCTGAGTTTTAGTGAGGGAGCTGATTGTTGAATATCCCAGCAGTATCAGACAGGAGCAGCTCTGCTTGAAGAGATGCTGTGCAGTTCAGCACAAGCAAAATTCCAGCTCTGGAACATGCAGGAATTAATGCTGCAACCAACACACACACACACACACACACACACACACATAGACACAGAGAAATGCTTGGAGACCTGGGGCATAATGCAAGCAGAACCTCTAGTATTTTTGGAATTAAGCAAAAAGAGAGAAAATTTGGATTAGGCAACAGTTGGACACTCCTAAACTAACCTGCTCCTCACCTTTACTCCATCCCAACACCTATTTAAGTGATTGAATATAAAGCCCCTTACACAGCTACAAACTTCATTAAGTCAGAGACTCCCCTGATTTCAAAGGCTGCTGAGTGCAATGGAAGCCCTTGTCAAGGTTGGATGAGCCAGGCTTTGGTCTCAAGTTTGCAGAAGTGATGGGGTTTTCTCCTCATAGCTGGGTCTGTTGTCAGTAATGCACAAGGTAAACATTTGCACATGAGAATAAAGCACAGTCAAGTTCACTGACTCATATTCATAAGAAAGGTAATGGTGTGAAAAGGATTCACATCTCATCATGACTCCCTTCTCCTGTGTTTTATCCATAAATCCATTTTTGAGACAGGGGATCCTTCTGAGTTTATGATGGATTTAAAGAACGCATCATGTCTTCAACATATATATGTGTGTGTGTGTGTGTTTATGTATAAATATATATTTACAAAGCTCAAAGAATTTTCTCATTTTGTAAACCATTTAGAAACATTTTTGCCTACATTAAGCAGGTAACAAACACAGCAGTGAACAGGGATTCATAACATAGATAAACACAGAGAATGGGAAAAGCAGCCCTGTGCAGGTCCAAACACAGTCAATTATCAAGAAAATCTTAACAGTGAGATCTATGTCACTGTAGAACTATTTTCCCAAGCAGAATAACAGGAGCTTGAAACCTTCATACCTGGACCATCATCTCATGAATGAAATAATTGACCTGTGTATGGTCTGACTACACAGAAAAGACATTTTAACTCCATACAGGGCTCACATAGGATTTGAAATGATTTAGAACAGTTTAACACTTGCAGAAAAAAAATCTATTTCCTCCTTATGATTGCTACCTGCTGACTTAAGGAATCCACCTAAATGAGCTCTCTGTTAGGGACATCTCCCTTGAGACCTCATGTTGACCTGGAAAGTGTTAATTCCTTTGAAAACTTGTTGTACCAATGTTTGTTTAGGCTGGGAAGAGGGAAGGGCTAGATGGATAATTGCCTTGAGAGTTAGGAGAACATAAAAAAATCCAGGAAGAACAAGAGTGCACCTAAGAAAGCAGGAAACTCCTCGGGATGAAACCTTCAATATATGAAGTCAAAGAGGAGAAAAAAAAGGAAAAGTTAGGAAAAGTTAGAAAGAAAAACACTTCACCAAAGCCATTCCCTGCAGCCCCAGACAAGCCTTGCTTTCATTCATTGCACTAAAAGGTGGCATTCCTTTGAACTCTGCTCCTTTTTATGAGCAGCAGCGGGAGGATGAAGAGTGGTGATCAAACACTGAACCCCACAGCCTGACCCCGGACCTTGTGTGGGGCTGGAAAAGCTCAGCAGAGCCTCAGCAGTCACAAAGGTGATGGAGCAGTGCTCAGATGGCCCTTTCCTCACACCATAGTTCTGCTCTTGGGTGCTGGGTCTCCTGCTCTCCCCCAGCACTGGGAAAATTCCCTTGTTTTGTGTGTGCAGACACCCATGTTTCAGTAGATGGGATCCCACATCGCTATATTAAGAATTTTCATCTCTTAATCTAAATATCAAAGCTTCCTTCCTAGTCAACTTTACTATGGAAACACAAATTGATTGAAAAAGGGCTGGAAATTTTTGTAAACAAGCATAACTGATGTTTCTATAGTAAAAAAGAATTAAAAAAATCTAACGATCCTTTGTCTCAACTTTGCATTTTAGGAGGTATTTGGCATATATTAGCTTCAAAGCTGGATTCCTCCTTTATAAAACCATGGATACAAGATTCCACCTTCCTCAAGAACCATCTGTGGTGGGAAATAATCCAGATTCCAGCTAGAGAAAGAAATGAGGCAGCAAAAGATGCACATGGCAGGGATTATTTTCCCAGTCCTTTCAGATGAAGGGAATGATAAAACATTGCATTGCTTTCCTCTTTTTTCCTTCAAAACCTGTCTCATTTGACAAGGCCATCAAGAGATGTAACAGGGGGTTTTTTCTGATTTATTGTATGGGAACCGTTTTTATCTTGCTCCTCTGGCTTTTTGGTGCCCCCTCGTGTTTAAAAGAATGCGATAAAGATCAATTGCATCTGTGTGTCTTCTAAGATGCAAGATTCATGGAGAAGAACTTAAATAACTCTACCTGAGAAAGGTGTGAGAATTAGGGCATAGGGAAAAAAAAGATACTTTAGAAGTTTTTTTTCAGAATTGAAAAGAGAGTTTTATCTCGTAATTTTTCAGGATTGTTTTTACATATGCCCAGATGTTCCCAAACCCACTGATAAATTACAGTTACTTATGAGTCTGTAATAAGTGCATTTTAAAAAAATATTCAGAAAGAACATGGAGATTTCTTCTCTTTATTCTGTTCAGGTTAATTGTCCATTATCAAGAACTAAATAATACTCTTCATGATCTGATGGTGAAAGGACTTGTTTTCAGGTAAAAATATTTTAAGGTGTGTGAATTGTTGAGTGTACAGGTTGTACATGGGAAGAAGGAGAGATTGAGCCACTGGAAATTCTTCTCCTGTGTCACTGGTTCCTTTCAGACTTTGTGCCAAGTCCCTTGCCTCATAGCTGCTGATATCCTCATCCTCAGGGTGTGCGCTGGCATCTTCCTGCAGGAATTCAACCTGCTGTTAAGAAAAAGAATTCTGTATTTATATATATAAAATTATATATATATAATAACTTGGGTTTTATCATTGGAATAGCTGATAAAATAGGCCAAAGAAATATCACATGTGTTGAAAACCCAGTGTTGTGAAAGGGAGCATTCAAGAGGTGCTCTTGAAAAGAAATCGCCAGAACCACCAGAAATTTGAGTGAATGTGTCTATTTCCCACCTTGACCTACATAAATGATGCACACAGAACTTCCTGAACCCACTCAAATTCAGTTTTCATCTGCAGCCAGCAAAAGGCTGCTGTGATGTGAGTTCACCTCTGAAAAAGAAAACTCCTTTGTGCGTTACCTCTTGGATCGCAGTCCTGACAAAAATAGCAGCGGAACACCCTTTCTTCTTTTCTTGCAGACAGATCCAACAGTCTGGAGGGGAGCTACAAAAAGTTCTCCCATGACAGATTCACTCCTAAGTGACGCAATTAAAAAGATTTATTAAGATTCCACAGAGAAGGCGGCATTAGAGCTGAAGGAATGGCCTGGATGTCACAGCCACCCTGACAGGAGGCAACAGCTCATCAGAGGAGTTTGACTTTGGATTAGTCACACTGAAAAAGACACAAGGACTTTACAAAATTTTTTTATCTCTTCTTGTCCAGCCCTCCCCTCTTATTACTAAACCTAGCCCACAGCTCTGGGCTTTTGGGTCACCTTGTTTATGTCATCCCCTCTGGCTCTGCCTGCCTTCCCACCCTGATTTTTCCTGGAGCTGCTGGGATCACAAAGGATCCAGTGCTGGCTGCTTGCTTTTCAAACACCAGTGTTTGCTGCGAGTGGTGCATTTTTATGGCACATTTGTGTACAGTAACAAATAGCTTGGCTTTGCTAACCCTGATTACCCATCTGGATATAGACAGGCTACTTATATTTACCGACATAATGCAGGAAGGTATACAGTGCTCAGCCTCACCAGGAAACAATCACTGCTGCATTATTTTATTTATATGGATTCAAATCACAAGATAAAAAAGTCTATATTCTTTCCTGGATCCATTTGATACTCAAACACATGCACATGAGGACATAGCCATACCTGATTACCTCACTAGGACTCAGCTACCGCAGGTGATGCTCTCTCCTGCTAAGATCTGTCTCAGGGGGTTGACTGCATATTGAAACATCCTTCTTCAATTTTGTCTCAGTTTCTTCCTTTCAGTACTTGTCCTGCAGACACACAGAGGTCTGAGGCTAAAAAAGTGAACACAGCTGTTACTTTAACCAGCTTACCACTCTCATGGTTTCTCCTGCAGACCATAGGTGTCTGTGCTTTGGAAAATATTGGTGAATGTCTCTGAACCTGCCTCTGACTCAGTCCTGGACTGGATTCTCAGGTCATTGTCCTCTTGTTTCCAGGGAGTCTTTACAGAGATCCCGACTCAATTCATAATTCATGTGTTTAAACCACAAACACCTTGGAGATAAACCGTGGCTATTAAAAAAAAAAAAAACCCAAACAATGAAACACACAAAAAGCTGTAACCACCTTGCATCTGAATATATGAAAATACAGAATTTAAACCTACGTTTCAATGACAGTCTTATGTGTAATTTCTTTGGTGATGTCTTATGGAAAGGCCATACAATATTTGTCGGTAATTGCTGTATACCACTGAGACCTGCAGTGCCGTAATTCAAATCAGAAAAAGTAGATAAATGAGTGAAATATTATCCAAGTATTAGAGCAACAGCTTTTTTGCTGCTATACCACAATCTGGTGCTGTTGTAGCTTCAGGTCTGCGCTCATTTACAGAAGTACAAATTTGCTACTTTTTGTGAAGTGTTTTCAGGGAAGGGAGATCAGTCTGGGTTCCTGGCTACTTAGGAGGTGGGATGGACAAGGAGCAAAACCCCATGGGTTGGGTCTCTGGGTGTGGTCTCTGTGATCTTGGTGAGCAGACCGACTCAGGGATTGGTTGAAAGAACCAGCACCTCCTTTGGCAAGTGCTGTCAAAACTCTGAGCTTTTCAGAGTCTCCAATCTCCAGCAGAGAGCAAATCTTGAGCTGTTTTAGTGGATATCTGCTGATAAGGAAGGAGGATATGAAATATTTAGGTCCTGGCATGTGAAAACCATCGCTGCTGATGGCAGAACTCCTATCACAGTTAATGAAGTGTTAAAGCCTTGTCTCTCAGTGGGCTGCCAGTGCGTGCAAGATGCTAAATCTGCTGTAGAATGACTGTAGTACACGAGGTTGCAGCCTTCAGTATCCAAGCCACTTAAAGTATTAACCTGAGTCACTGTGAGTGCCTCTTTGTATTTTAAAACAAAAGGCTTTGCTGCCTCAATTACAAATGGTGAAGCCATTGCAGGTTCAAAATGAAGCTGCAGTAAACACCTGGAGTAAATGTGTGTTGAGGGAGATGATGCCTCCTATAAATGCAAAGAATGGCAAGTGGAGCCACAAGTAAATGCTTCGCCCTTTCTTCCTCCTGGTGAATGCAAGTGACTAAAGCTCTACAGATAACTCCTGCAAAGTGATTTTGTATCATTCTTCTTTTACCTTCATTCTGAATAGCAAAGACACAGATGCAGGATGTAGCATGCTGGAAGATGGAAACGCTGTGTGCTGATTTTTACTTTGGTCTGTACCTGTACAACAACAACAACAACAACAACAACAACAACAAAAAAAAGAACCATTCTTATTTTTCTTCTCATGGTTACCTGAAGATTCATTTCAAGAAGGTAATCAATTTGTGCTGCTAGTCACAAAGATCAAAGAGCAGGGCACACACACTGCTGTGCCCGATGGAAATGGCCACGGACCAATTGTCTTGCCCTAGAGCAAGAAGTGCTTGGGATTAGGGAAAAATTTTCTAAATGCATGGATAATTTTAAGCACAGCACCAGAATCCCACAGGATCTGGAGATGGATGACGGCGATCTCACCAAAAGGAAACTCACATCAGCAGTAGTTTGGCACCGCCTCAACCAGCTTTGGGATGGAGAGGGCGACTGGATCCAATAGCAGAGGGTTTGAAAAAAGTTGGGAGTGGGCTCCGTTTCCCTCCCCGCCGCTGTGGCCGGTGCAGTTGTGCCACGGCTGTCACATTTTCGTTCCCTGAGCAGCGCAGGGAGCAGCCGTGACTCACACGGGCTGAGCGGAACCTTCTCCGCGCCGCTCCCGAGAGCGGAGCTTGCAGCATTTCCTAAATTCACTTCAAAGGCCTGCCAGGCTCTCAGCTGGTGTTCCCTTCAACTGCGAGCCGCACAGGGAAGAAGTGGGAGGTGCCTCCAACTACTCCTGTAAAACGACACTCGGAAACTTCGGCAGCACTGATGGGAAAACCCGGGGTGTTCCCCAGATCCGTGGCTGACAGCAACTGGTGAAAGTATTTCGTGGGGACCTAAAAAAGGGAATAGTCCTGTTCCTCCTGGACATTACTATTTACAAGCAGTAACATTTTTCTCACTGAGCTTTGCAAAATGTTAAATCACAAAATAAAATTTAAAAATAAAATAAAAAAAGAAGCAGAGACTGCCCACCGAAGTAACAGACCTAAATGAGTTCAAAATAAATAAAATAGTCTGTGCTTTAGGTACTTGAGCTCTACATAAATGCTAAGTGCTATTGAGCCAAAAGAACTTGCCATACTCTGAAGTCCTCCTCACCCAGGACCCACTGTCTGTCAGGGGTAAGCAGCACGGAAAGGAGATTGGAAATAGAATATCCCCACAAATGCCTCTCCAACCATCGGAGCTTTGAGAGCTTACTAAGCTGAAAATTACAGTAGACACCACTGGAGCTATTTTTCATAAATATTTCTTGTCCCTTTCCAAGCAAAAAACGCTTCTCGCTTGACTTGTATCTCATGACACTGTAACAATATTCTGTATTCTGTATATAATTTTGTTCTATTTACTAGTATATAGTAATTTACTTAATAATACTATGATTTCAGTGCATTACATGGGAAAAACACTCATTCTATTTATTTAATCTTGCCACCTGCTAATTCCTCTGGGCATGCCTTAACTTTTATATTGTGACTTATCACTCCCTGTTTATCTTCCCTGCATTGCCTGTGGTTTTAGGGCTCTCTGGCACCTGATTCTATCCAATATATCCTTTTTTATTTTTGCCTATGAGGCCATGACAACCAGGGAGGGTGCTGTGTGTGGCAGGGAAGCTGAGGGGCAGGGGCTGTGCTGCTGTCACAGCCAGGGCCAGGGTTTGTTTCACCATCATGTGATTGTGTTCACGCTGATCTGGGTGCCTGCCAGGGATATGGGCTCTTATCTCTGGGTGCCCCAGCTGAGAGCAGAGCTGCACTGGATCTCTGCCTTGACTGAGTGCTCCTCAAAAGTGTAAAAGACTTCAGAAAAGTAGTCCAGAGGCAACTTCAAGGCAGAGGGGTGAGTGAGTGGTTGGTTTGCCATTTGGGGTGGTGGGGCAGATGCCTCACACAGGCATTTCCTCAAAGCATGAGCACCCAGAGCACATAGAGCCTCCACTCAGCTCCAAAACACAGCAGTCCAGAGCTGCATTATTATTGTTCAGAAGGCACACAATTCATTTTACAGACTGTAAATATTTCCAGCAAGAGCACTCATTGTAGGCATGGGTGCCAAGCCCCGCTGTCGCCTTCCTCACTGTTGGGAGAGCATTTTTGTTTTATTGCACAGACAGTGGGTTCTCAATCTCCTAGCTGTTCTTCTCACAAGTATGTGTTGAGATGGCACGCTGGGTTTATCACAGGCTGAGGAAGAAAACTGGAGCTGGAGTCTCTGCTTCCTGTCATCCCAGCAGCCTATTTTAGCTCATGGGGCTCTCGAGAAGACAAATTGCGTTTCCTCTGTGCCTGTGGGAGCCTGAGCAGTCCCACAGCAGGGCTCTGTCATCTCAGGTGAGTGGTCCAGCTCCTGTTAGCCCAATTACAAAGTCCATATGCCCATGCAGAGGAGGGAATATTGACAAGGGAATATTGACAGGTAAAAGGAATAGTGTGGGGAAGCAGCGCAGGGGGATGAAGGTCAGGCAGGCTCTGTCCAGACTCACAGTTTCCCTGTTATCTTTACAGCAGTTTCCAACAATGAGCTTCTCAAGAGAAGCTAAAGGATCTGCCAGAACTCATCTAGGGGTGTGGGATGGTAATTGTCCTGCCTCTCAGTATTACTGAGTGGAGCACAGGTTCCACACTGCGCTGAGATTTTTCCATTTCCACTCAAATTTGAGCCATGTCAGCCTAGGATCTTCCAAAATAATACCAGGCAATCAATGTATTTTAATTTTCAGGACCCTAAGATAAATAATTGCTCATTAAGACTTAAACGCCTCGAATGAGACAGTAATGTCAGCTTTATTTTTTTTTTCAGGCGTGAAGCTGGAATACATACCTAGTTCTCAAAATCCGGCTTGTCAGACTAAAACTTCCTGAAACCTGCTATGAAATGATGTCATCAATCAGCTGATCTACCTCTGGCTGGGCTTTCAGCAGGGAGTACCACCAGGAAAGTTGGCACTTCAATGATGAAGGCCCTGTGCATGGATCCAGGCTGAGTTCCCACCCCAGCTCTATCCAGCAGATGCTCACAGAGTTTGTGATCATGATGAGATGGGATACTGGAATCCAGCATGATTCCCAGATCTCTCTTTGTGTCTTCACATTTGTAAAACAAATATATGTGTTGGTCCCGTGCCCACATTTGGGTGTCGCAGATCTCTGTCCAAAATAAATTAATTATAGGCGAAGGGAAAAGAGCATGTTCCCAAGTGCCTTTGATCTGGGGGTTAAGCAAGCTGGTGAGTGAGGCTTTAGTGCAACACAATCTACTTGCCCCTTCCCCTGCTAAAATTAAACCGAGTGATGTGCACTGTAAAAATAGTCCGATCCATACTGTCCCAAAACCAGCCCTAAAGTTAAAATGGAGTAAAAAAGATAACAAATGTAGTCTGAAACCATCATGACTCAGGGCCTCTAGGGCTTATATTCCATGAAGGGAAAGTCTATATGCATAAATTCCCTTGTTTATGTATTTACCACACTGTATTTTCTGCCTCTTCCGTCAAACCCCCAATCAACCTAGGAAAGATGCTTTTACAGTTTTCCAAAAAACAGCCTCACAGAGATACCTAAGCCACAACCCGCTACATTTTCAGTAGCAAAGGGGAATTCAGAGCAGAATTAGAACCATGATCTGCAGCCTGGGGGCGAGTGCCACCAGCAAGATGCCACTCAGCAACGTCCCTGCAATTTCCCTGGATATAAGGGGACCAGGAAGGGCTTGGGTACAGCAGAAGCACGGCAGTGAGAGGAGCTTGCAAATGTGGGATACTTGGGGGGCTGCCTGCTGGGAAGCCTGCTGAGCCTCTTTCCTTCTGGCAGAGCCCTTGTACACTCCTGGCTTTGCATTTTTGAGGGTTAAATCCTTGTACAAATACTGTAGCCACGCAGCGGGAGGTGTAAAACGTGAGTGCCAGCTATTTTACACCTCACATTTCAAAAATAAAAAGTTAAAGAAATTTGTTCTTTGAGGGCCCGAGGTTGTTGGTGTCTGTGGTGACATTCAGAGCATCCCTCCTGGACCAGACCCGGGAGAAGAAGCTTTCCCGGGAGATGGGCTGCCCTGGCTGCCCCCGTGCCGGCAGGGTGAAGAGCCTCATTCCTCCTCTCCCAGCTGGGAATCTCGTCACCTTTCCCACTGGAGCTGTGAGAAACACGGGAAGTGGCCAGCCTGCACTTTGGGCGGGGGGAGCGATGCCCGGGCTTCAGCAGCAGACCCAGCCTCGCTCTTCCTTTTCACCTCGGGGAAAAAACGGGAAGGTGCGGGAACTTCTGAGACAAGGAAGGAATAGGAAGCGGCGCGGGGGCTTCGGACGTGGGTAGGAGCGCGGGGCCCGGCGGCGGGCGCTCCCACAGCGCAGGGCGCGCTGACCTTTCGCGGCCGCGCTGTCCCCGCCTGCAGCTGNGCGAGGCGAGGCAGGAGGAGGGCGGGAGGAGGGCCGGCTCCCCGCGGAGGGCCGCGCTCCGGCGGGCCGGGCCAGCCGCCGCTCGGCGCCCGTATTTAAAGTGTTCCCGAGGGCGGCCGGGTGCTGCGCGGAACCGCTCCCTGAGCAGCGCGCCCGCTCCGGCAGCAGGGGGGGACGAGGGAGGAGGAGCGGCGGGGGGGGGGGGCCCGGGGAAGTCACGTTGGTG
>VXBQ01004805.1:192016-210707 GCA_013400175.1 Phainopepla nitens
CCCCCCCTCCGCCTTCCACGGAAGCGTAAGACAGAGTAAAGTCCTTTTAACCTGTATTAATATCATAATTAAAAGCTCGTCTAACCGCGGGAAGCCAATCTAATTATGAAAAATTGCTGGAGTACGAAGTATATGTGACTAATCCTTGAGTTGATGATTGCTGTTAATTCACTCCGTGCTGCGGAAGACGAGCTAAAAAAAAACCAACTTACTAAATGAAATGGATCTGTCTGAGATTGTCAGTAATGTTTTTACAGAACTGACTAAATCATGTACCTCGCTATCATTAACTAATGTGTGCAGCAAAATAAATTATATATATTGGAAGCAGAAAATACATTCCTTGGCTGAAAAGTTGCAGAATGCTTGGAGCCAAAGAGCAGATCGTTTAAATGGTAGGGGGTGGGAATTTCCTAGGCTAGGCTTCACTCTGGAAATAAATCAC
Organism: Phainopepla nitens; assembly: GCA_013400175.1. Taxonomy (NCBI): domain Eukaryota; kingdom Metazoa; phylum Chordata; class Aves; order Passeriformes; family Bombycillidae; genus Phainopepla; species Phainopepla nitens. The sequence continues at coordinate 192,462 of VXBQ01004805.1, forward strand.
GGCTCAGTGCCTGTGTGCATGCATGTGCACCCACATGCGTATTTATATAAAATCTGTGTATAGAAAACCTTCCTGCACATGCACTGGGACACAAATTTTGCAAGCAGTATTTACTGAATGCATTTTTTCTATCAGCTTGAAGACAATAAAACCAGAACCAAGATGCTAACCAGGAACATACTGGAACACTTCTGATTATCCGGCTGAATTGTATACAAATGAAGTAAATTTAGCATCGCTCCATTTATAAATTCCATGCTTTACAATCAAAATTCCAAATCTAGCTGTTTGCAGCTAAGAATAGCGCAGGGAGTCCTTTTCTTTACTCCCTCTTTTTGGATTCCCATGAAAACTGTTATCCTAGAGTCTGCTCATTAAATAGCTAAATATTTCACTGGAGTTCAGCCCATTTCCAGAAGAAATGCTGTTTACTCATCCAACCTAGGCTGGCCAGAGCACTCAGAATTTAAACTTTTTATTTAATGTCTGACACAAAACAGGTGGGCTTTATATCTAAGGGGCAGGGGACAGGGTTTCTGCATGACACTGATTGTCCCACCTTAACTTCTTTCTGGAAATAAGGAGCTCCAACTTTGCACAACTGCAGTGGAAGGCAAGTAGAGCATGAGAAGCTGAAGTGTTGTGGCAGTACATTAACAGAGATATCAGTAAGAGGACTGAGTGATAAAATGGCACTGGGAGCTACCATTACTCATGGAGCAGGTGGCAATTTATCATGAGGTAATCACAGCGATAGGGTAGTGAGTGTCCTGAGAAATCATTTGAGTTGCTTTTTATCTTTGAGAATCACAGTCTTTTACAGTGACATTATTTAATTTACTGAATCACCCCTTAGCAGCATGAACTGCTTCACTGATGAGTTCAAGGAGCAGTTTTGTTCTCAGCAGCATGTATTTGTATTTCTATTGATAACCTATCCAAAAGAGCTTATTTGTAAAAGCTGTTTTGAAGACAAAACTCCTGTAAAATGATACAGCAGCATTTGTGGTACAAATTTGCTTAGTGACTTGCTAGAGAGACGTGTGGAGACCCATCCTTGAAGTTTTACACTCAAAAAAAATCCTCCTGCAGACAGCAAAGGAAACCTACTCTTTACAAGGAGATAGGAAAAAGCTGGGGACAGTGAAAGGATGAGGTAAGACAGCAAGGCAAAAGGGAAGCTGTGCTCCCCTAAGCTCTGAGTAAATACTATCTGTTGCCTAAATCCAAAGTAGTGTTTCACTTATCACTACCAAGGAAAAAAGTGACCTCAGCACATTATTTTTGGCCCTGTCGGTGGCATGAAAGGACAGGTGTCCTGAGCTACATCTGTGCCCTGAGGAGCCAGGCACCACAGCTTATGCCTGCCAGCTTATTATGAGCCCACTCCTTCTCTGTGCCCTGTGTTAAGGAGTGCATCTGGTGAGGATGGGGTGAAGGTCAGAACTAGGGTGGGCTCTGGGGCAAGGGAGGGGCATGTTGGTTTCTGAAAGGACTGTGGGGATATCCTGTCACCACAGAGAAAAGCTTGGAGGCACCGGGACAAGTGCCCAGGACTAAGCCCAGCTTTAGGAATTAATCCTTCACCCCTTTACCTTTCAGCAGTCAAAAATCCCCTGAGCGAACATCTGCGCCCTTTGAAAACAAACTTAAATGCTGTCAGACCAGCGCCCCAAAAAATGAAATGTTTCTTCTCCTCTTCTCTGAAAGACCTTGTTCAATACAGAGCTGGAAGTTCCAGCATGTCTCCATAGGTTTCTGGTATGTGCTGCCCAGCTTCCCCTGGTAGCACTGCAACTCTTTCCATTAACAGGGAAAATGATGGAGCATATTAAGCTGATAATTAATCAGAGATGACAAGGGACTAATAACTGTATTGATTTAATTAGGACTTCTTTTCCAGCTCTGTAACTTGCAGTCATGCACATCACTAACTTAATATTATAATTTGTCGTAATAACTTATTAATTCCTGGCGGTGAGCATGCATGCAGCCAGGGCAGGGGATCTGACTTTGTGCTGGACTGCAGGCATGTGCCACGGGAAGCATTCCCTGTCCTGCCCCAGGCTGGCAGCAAGCAGGGCAGCCTCGCAGTCACTGGGAGCCCTGACACCACCCTGTTGGGGTGGTCAGAAACAGGGCATTGTGGAGTCGGGTATGGTGGATGTGCTGGGAAGATGGTGCAGAGCTCCAGGTTCTCCACAACCTCCAACACATGCTGAGGTTGCATGGGTGCATGACATGAAATATGGGGGGAAAGCAATGTGCCAAAACAGAAGGCAGGCAGCAGAGTATCCCTGGTAAGTAGCAGTGTTTGTTGGCATCTGGAAGGGAAAAATGTCCCTTTTTACTTGAATTGCACCCTTTGGGTTCTGGCAGTTTTGAGAAAAGGAAATGCTTGGGGATGTGCTGTGGTTGGAAAATAAGACTCATTTTTAATTAGGATCATTTTGGGGAGAGGAAGAAAGGAAGGGGCTGTGACAAGAGTGAAAAGCTTGAGGACTTTACTGTGTGAAAGGTTGGTAAAAGCCAAGTTTTGCCCCACCTCCCGTTTTACTGGGGATTCTTGGCACTAACTGGGGCATGTTTGGCATCTTACACAGCTGGGTCCTGAGCGAGATCCCCTGGGATACACTCCTGACCAGAAACCTCTCCAGCAGGAAGGAGCTGTTCTCACTGAGATCATAGTGTTTGTATCACACAGTACAGCAAGGTCTGTGACTCCTGGAGAAAGCAAGATCTGTGACACCGCTTAGCCTCCACACAGAGCGCAGCATCCTGCTCCCTGTTGTCCAAGTACTCGTGAATCTTTGCCCTGTGCCCTCAGAAGGCTGATCCTTCTGCAGTATCCTCATTTGCCACAGAGGGCAGTCAGCACAGGGATAAGATCTGGGAAAGTCAAAGGCACCGAGCAGGTTGCAGAGGAAAGCCTGTCTGAAGTCCTTGGCAGTGTCCTCGGGCAAGATGATTGGAAATTTGAAGTATCTACGCTATCAAAACATGCATTTCATATAGAATTGTTGGGTCACTGCATAAGTGCACCACTGGTCTGGTGAGCTCCAGAAATGGAAGTCACCACTCTACTTATTTCTTGTGAGTGTTTTCAGGAATTCTGACAAAGTCCTTCTGCTCACAGCCTCATGTTTTATTACACAAGCCAAGTTAGCAACAGTGGGATGAAAGAAAGAGTTCTGTATGATTTCAGAGACTGCCGAAGGTGTTCAGCTGGTGCGGGGCTATTCACTTCCCTGACCTCACCCATGTTTGCAGCCAAACTGGAGATCAGGACAAGACTTGCAGTTCTGTTATAGGTACAAATCCCAAGGAGAGGGGGTTTTACAAATGACAAATTTTCAGAGGTTGGCAGCTTTGCTGGGCCTCTGTCACGGGGTTATTTTCAGTGGTGCTAAGTCATCTTGTGCCAGCTGTTAGATTTAAGCAATGCCACTAATGCTGTACCACTTTGTTCTGGTGCTTTGAACAGCACAGAGATGGTGGTGTCTCCACTACCTTCTACGTCCATTGTTCCTGCGAGGTAGTTTATGGTAAATGTGGGCCTTTTAGCGACAACCATAATGTCTGCCCGGCTCGGGAGGCTTGGAGTGCACAGGAAGCAGAGCTCCTCTGCTGGCCTGCATTAGTCACCATGGCTGCATCCTAGGCGAACCCACATTCCCTCCAGGGAAATAGACTTATTTATTTGGATTAGCCTTTGATTTGTATCTCTCATCCCAGTATTTCTGAAAGTAGTACTACATCCTGGTGGGAGGGCCAGCCTTTCTCCCTGCCCCCTAACCTCCCTGCATCCTTTAGCCTGTCTCTGCAGCAGCTGACCCGTGTCCCTGCTCCATCCTCACCTCGCCTTTGTTCCGTGCCTGTGTGTTGCTCCTTGTGTTCTGTGTTCCAGCTTCTTTTGCTCTTTCCAGTGCCTTGTCCCTGCCTCTCCTTTGTGACTGGCCCACATACCAGTGTTTGCTGTCTTCTTCAGACTCCCACAGTTCACATTTTTTGAACCTTCTGCTGGCAGTCTGTCCTTCCAGCCATTACAGAAACTATTTCCAGATTTGAACTGATAGAAAGATAGCACTAACACCAGACACAGTGCCATTCCTCTTTCATATCTTTGCCTATTCACCTTATCTACATATCTGATTTGTTCTTGGCAGCCCTCTATCTGTGCAAGGACCTGGATGTACATTCTTATTCCTATCAGTGATATATTAATAATGTATACAATTACTGAGATGGCCTTTCAGATTCCAGCTCTGAAAGGTAGAACCTTTTCTTTTTTTTAAACTGACACAAACACTTGTGACTTTTTCCATACAACTGCAAGTACTCTGAGGGAGTCTTAAAACCTGAACTCTGTTATGAAAAGCCTAAGTGGCTTGCAGGTATTAACTGCTCTTTTCATATCCTATAAATTATTGAACTTCTATCATGACATTAGTGATACATAACAGTCTGAGTTATGTATTCCTGGCTCCTAGTTCTGCTGGTTTACCTCTCCCTCTATTTCTATCCTTATGAGTACGTACTAAACCAAGAAAAATATCTATTTTCTAAACACATTGCAAAATATTTGGTGCCCCTTGTACATCTTCACTGGCGTCAGCTGATATCCTGCTTGCAGAACAAGCTTGCAATGTGCAATAGGGATCTGTGTGTTGATAAGTAAGGTTTATTTTACTAAGAGAAAATGTGCCAGGGAGAGAGAAATAAATTTCACAGCAGTCAAATAATGAAAAAACAGAAAAGTCTAGCAACTAAATTACATTTTCAGAGCAGATCCAGGACACATTGTTAAAAATTGAATAGGAAAAGTGAGCAGATAGTGACTTCAGTGACATCATGGAGGTGAAAGTAATGAACTCTGAATACATTTTAAAACTCTACTTTTCAACATGATACTGTAGGAGTTTTATAATTATTCTTAAGAAGTGGAAAGGGAGCCAAGGTGGAAGTTTCAGCGCTAAGCATCATTCAAAGTTTTAGGGTTTTTACTACTTTGAAGTAAGGATGGTGGCAGACATTTGTCCAGAGCAGCATTAACAGTCAGAGAAAAACCTCTTGCCTATTTGTGTCTGACCATTTGCACTGTGGCATCTCGGCTGCCCACGCACCACAAGACATGTCAATGAGTGTGCCTTGCAATTCTTCCCGGATTTTGGAAGGCAAAGATTCAAAATGTGGTGTGACTTAATGCTTGTGGTATGACTGCCCAGAAAAAAAATATCTTCTGCAGGCTGCAAGAGATGGAAGCTTTTATGCAAGTCCCATTAAATTCATCAAGGGTGCGGCGTGATGCTGTTGGTCTCAAAAGGTTTTCACCATTGGCTTGGTGCTGCTTTGGCAAATCAACAAGAGGAGATGAAGCAAGGGGTGTGTGGGGTGTACTGAGTTCACTCAGTGTTTGGGAGCTGAGCATCCAGCTCCAGATTTAATCATGTCTTTGGTTTTGATTGGCATTGGCATGGTCACAGAATCGCAGGGTGGTTTGGGTTGGAAAGGGCCTTTAAAATCGTGTTCCACCCCGTGCCATGGGCAGGGATGTCTTCCACTGTCCCAGATTCCTCCAAGCCCAGTGTCCAGCCAGGCCTTAGACACTTCAGGGATCCAGGGGCAGCCATAGCTTCTCTGGGAACCTATGCCAGGGCCTCACCACCCTGACAGAGAACAATTCCTTCCCAATATCCCATCTGAACCTGCGCTCCCTGTTTGAAGCCATTCCCCCTTGTCCTAGCACTCCAGGCCTTTGTCCAAAGAACCTCTCCAGCTCTTCTGGAGCCCCTTTAAGCAGTGGAAGGGGCTCTAAGGTTTCCCCAAAGCCTTCTCTTCTCCAGGCTGAACAGCCCCAGCCCTCCCAGCCTGGCTCCATAGATGGCTCCAGCCCTTGGGGCATCTCCATGGCCTCCTCTGGACTCACTCCAGCACATCCACACTCTTTCCATGTTGGGGCACCAGAGCTGGATGCAGTGCTCCAGAGCAGAGGGGCAGAATCCCCTCCCTCACTCTGCTAGCCAGATTGTTTTTGTGGCACCCCAGGACATGCTTGGATTTTTGGGCTGCCAGCACACCTTGACAGCTCAAGTTGAGCTTCTCTTCAGCCAGCAGCCCCAAGTCCTCCTCCTCAGAGCTGCTCTCGATCCATTCTGTGTATCTGGAGATTGCCTCAGTCAAGGTACAGGACCTTGGTCTGTCCATCTGGAGAAGGCAATCTGGACCTTGGGATGTTTTCCCTGGTGTTTGACCTGGTGTGGGCACTGCTGATGGAAGGTGTGTGGACAGCAGTTTGTGATGTACCAGCTCGTGCCATGGTGCATCTGGAGGGAGGAATCTGCTGTAGGACCCTGTGGAAGGGGGAGCCCAAGCAGCTGTAGCCTATGTGATGAAAGCACCCTTTCCTGCTAGTAGAAACTTACTCCGTTATTGTCTGTATCCTGTGTTCCTGGTACAGAATCTGGGACTGGTCTAAAGAAGGCAAATGCTTCTCTCTGAGTAGTTTGAATGCTGGTATGTGGTCAGCAAACCCCATCCAGATGCTTGTATCTCGCTGCAAAGTTTTGGATGTTCTTCTTCTGATGAATGGCAAGAACAGGTTTCTAAAAATAAATTAATGGTTTTCCCTTTTTACTTCCTGTGACTTAATACACTTTATTTATCTATATAGCTACTAGTAATCATCATTCTTCAGCTCACAAGAGTATAAACAGAAATTATCCTGAGTCACAAAGTAAGGATGTGGAGCCAGGCTTTTTCCAGGATTTTCGCCAGGTGTAAGCGTCACAGCTCCAGGGTCAGTGAGGGAAGGGGCTGGCTCTGGGGTTGTGCCTCAAGGGTCTTGCACATGACATGGGCACCATGGAGGCGAAAGCTGCTTTCTGCATCTGCCTCCAGTGTGGTAAGACCTTGCAACTCTGTGCAAAGACTTAAAAAAAACATCATTAGAAGTGGAATCCTTAAGGTTAGTTTATCACTAAAGTAATAAAAGTGAGATTCCAGTCAATTATTCATCTCACACAATCCCCAAGGTTCATTAGACCAACATCCAAGGCAACACTTACTTCCCTTTAATCAGCTCAAGCTTAATCAGCTTATATTTTCACAAATTTAGTCTCCTAGGGCATACAGTCAGTTCATCATGCTGCTGTCCCAAACCAACTATAAATTTGAATCAAACAGATCTGAAAACAAATGACTGCTATCAGGAATTTTAGGTAGAGATCTCCTTTGGGTGGTTACCTACTGAAATTTTAGGCTGCTGTACAACAGTAGCAGAAGATGCTGTAATTTTGTTCACTCCTTAAAAATGGCAAGTAATCTAAGTTAAAATAGGCTGAGCACCATTTCCTTTGCCAGGATATATCTTGGGAGTACCTCTCTTAGTGGCAAACGGAATAATGAAGAGTGAGTGTCCATGTACTCTTTTTTTTTTTTTTTTTTTAAATCAGCATAACTGATTGTAGAGAGGGTGTGAATTGAGTAATACTTGATTTTTCATTTCAGGGTTTCTGGGGTCTTGGGTATCAGCACTGTATTAGCAGGGTTGTGTTTGCTGGCTCCTGCAATTTGTCTTTTAAGGGTATAGCGTTAACATCGACAGGGACATAGATTTGAAATGTTATTTCATCTTTACCTCTTTATTGCTGTCAATAATCCATTTGCCAGAAAGCTGAGGCCAGCTAAAGGCATGAGAGAGCAACCTGAGGTACGTTGCCAGGACACACTTCAGCTAACAGAGACAACTCTTCTGTGCTGCAGATTCCAGATTCAGTCATTTTGGAGAAACATTTGAGTTCATGTGCCCTGGGGTGTGTTAGATGGTGTTTGGGCACTTGGAATAGGAACAGATCCTGTTTCTGAGCAATTGTACTTAAGGTTATGCAGGAGATCCTCCTTTAATTCCCAGGTTAAGAGGATGAACACCAAAATCATGTCCTAGCCCTTTTGAGTATGCTTTAGAAGGTATTTCTGTACTCACAGATCTTAGGAGACTTCACAAACTTTAGGGAGACATCGTGAGAACCCATCACTCCATTTGCACTGCATGCAAGTTGCAGAACTTCTGGCATATGACAAGAATGAATATGTTGAATTTATGGGCAACATTTTAGTTGAAATAGGGTAAGACCCTGTGCATTGTGTAGGCGAGGGTGGAAGAAGCAGAGTGCTCTGTATCTGCCCCAGATCACACAGGGTAAAACTGTTCTAGGTGCTCCTTAGTGCAGAGTTGAACTATAAGGCCATGCTTATTCACTCTGCTGCTTACTTTGTAGGGGACTGAGAAGTGCCATCACACTGTAAAAAGTAATAGCTTCTTTTGTAAATTTGCAGCTGATAATTTTCTTTTGAGAATGAATCTTCTCTCTCAAACACACTGAGAATAATGATAAGTCACTGGCTGCAGGAGAAATTGTGCTCATCAGTACCTATCTTACAGTGCTGTAATGACTTGTCTTTTGTGTGTTGTGATAAAGTATTTTTGATTAATCTTAACCATTTAAGCCCATCTAGCAATATAAATTAATAGCTGGATAATGAAAACCAGTGACCATCTACTAATTATCAGAGGAAGAGCAGAAACAGGTTTGGTTTAGATTTTAAACATCGTTACATACCAGAGGCATAGAAATAAAATCTAAGCCTTTTAAAGCTAATAGTTTCTAAATGGCAGATGAAATAATATAATTTTTAAAACTTCTCTTTGTAGCACCTTGCTAAGAAGCTGTCAGTTTAAAGAACTAGATTATCATTTCCAAAACAAGATCTTTGTTGTCTTTATGATATAAATTAATGAAAGCTTTCCTTTCTCTCTCTTCAGTACATTTTCTCAGAATAGCTCCTGGGGGCTGCATCCTGCAATTAATTCCCTGTGCCCTCTGGCCCTCATCCAGAGAAGCACTTAAGCGTACAAATAGCCCCAGTTTTGGTGGCAAGTGGGCAGCTGAGCAGGAGACCCTTCCGTGTGTCCTGACAGCTTCCATGCCTATGTGCCCAAGGGAAATCTGCAGCAGCTTTCCACCCTCCACAGTGTTTTCTGCACGTGACATGAACAACATTTACCAGCACAGTCCTGCCCCTTCATTCACACATCTGTGTAAGGGGCTTTAAGGATTATTTATTTGAAGTGGAAGATCTCTGCCTTTCGGGGAGCTTCTCATGAGCTCTGCTCCAGTGGAAGCTTTGCCATCCAGTTTGGAAGCAATGTCTAATGGTAGTGGAGGATTTCAGCGCCTCACCAGTCATAGCACTGAATCTTTAAACCAAAACCCAGTTGAAGCAGTTCCTGGGAGCTTATGATTGATTTCAGTCCAGCAATTACTCAGTATTGACTGACTTGAGCAGATTTTCCGTCAGGAGCAGAGTTGTTTGCGGGAAGTTTCATGTTTTTCCTGTAGCAAATAAACTCAGGGACCCTATAAACATATTTCAACCTCAATGTGAACAATCTGATGTTAAAAAAAAAAGCTTTTCAATCCCACGGATTGTATGTGTGCGGTCATTTAATAATGTAAGTAGGAAAAGAAATACTTTTTATCACCAGATTATTACAGGAGAGTGTCTTTCCTCTGCAGTATGATATTGCTGTCAGATCAAAACAGGGTCTGAAATTCCAGCTTTCATTTTGAGTGCTCTTTCTGTTTCTTTGCACCACATTTTTCTTGCCACTGCTTTCTTTGTTACTTTTTTTTAGAAAAATTAATTTTTAAGATTCAAAGGAAGGAGAAAAGAGGATATTAGAGAAACAAAGACCGATCTGGGTAGATGAAATCTTTCAGCTATCCACAGGCAGGAAATCTGAGCTCCAAGCTCCTCTGGAACCTGAAGAGTCCTGGAGCAGCCCTGTTATTTTTATATATTTATTTCCCTGTTTGACTGCTCTGCCTGCTTTTCCCACGTTATCATTAAAGTGGCCCCAGAAAGGACAGTTGTGAAACAGAAATTATCTGTGAGCAGAGGAACACAAATGGAGCTTTTGTTAAGCTTGGTTTTAGCAAAAACAAACAGCTTTAATTGCCACAAGTGTTTGCAAATGTTGCTGTTCTCTTCTAAGTGTGTCTTAATATGAGAGGGAAAATGGGGAAAGGCAAGAAGAGATGTTGGAGGCAGCTCCATCTCATTGAAACTTGGATTGAGCCAGTGATGGTGGTTTTTCCCTCTTCCTACCCTGTGTCCTGGCCAGACTGCAGATGGGTTTGCAGCACTGAAGGAAAAAATAGTTCCTTCTCCTGGTTCACATGAACTTCTTTGAACTGGAACAGATGTGGATGTACAGAACTGTCTGCTCACAGTGACGGTTCCATTTATAACCACGGGTTTTCTATTCAGGTCTCTTTATCATTTTAACTTATTTTCTGTTTCCATGTCCTTTTCCACAATAAAATATTCTTAACTAAATGGCTTTTCAGCTCACATCCAAAGCCTTTGCCAGTACTATTCTTTGCTTGAACTTACAGTGCCAGCATTATGGATCAGTGGTGTTTTGCTGATAGTGGTGCCCAGTGGAGGCAAGGTTGAGTTTGGGCTTTTGGGATTTGTAAGATGGGTTCAGAATATCAGGGCAAAATCTGAAGTCTGATGGTGTTAAAATCTCACAAGAGGTATTTGTAATATCCAACTTCTAAATGACATTTCTGTTGATTTTCTGCTTTGTTGAACTGTGTTTGACTCTGGTGTACAAAATAAGTTTGTGTGCAGCCCAGACCACAATGGTTCCAGTGTGTACAGATAAGAGATTTGCATTCACCCACAAAAATTCGGTCAATAATGTTTGGTTTGCTTTGTGTTTTCCATGAACTTGTACTTCAGGGTATGTTCATTCACTGTTTGATTTGATTAAATGATCAATAATTAATTCTGCCAATGCTCTGCTGACTAAGAGGCGAGTTCTGCAGTTTGCACAGGAATGTGTCCGGGGATGAAGAGATGAAGAAAGAGAAAATATCAATAATCTCTTATATCAGTATTGGTGTTGGGGGTGAAACTGATCAGTTTTGCCTCTCCAGTTCTGCGCTCACTTGATCAGACCATGTGGCCTTTATTACAAAATTAGGAATTCATTTCTTAGAGTTATTTCAGTTTGTTCTCTGGTTTTTCTATGGAAACAGCCAGTTGCTTGTACATTGGAGACATGTACATGTGTCAAGTTCTTTCTTTTAGTTCACTGCTTTCAGTTGACACAGAAAACAAGACTTTCATCAAAGTTGTGGAGACAGATAGGATTTTAATCTCAACCATATTGAAAGGCAACTGTGACCAGGGTTTTCTTCGGGTTCAGCTTTCAACTGCCTCCTGCACTTCTTTCTGGGAAGGCCAGAGATTTTTCCTCACTTCATGTCTGAAGGCACTTTTCTTTTCTGGTTGACTAAATATCACTGGGTGATAGAATCTCGTGAAGCAGTGCTGTGTTGGTGTTGGGATGCTCCGAGGAACAGTCCAGGAAGGCAGGGAATTCCAGTACCCTGGGCTATGGATTCCTCACAGCACTGGGAAAGAAACATTTTGCTGTTGTTGGGCTACCATCACATCACTCAGGTGATGTGAGACAAATTGAGACAAATGCAAATAAAGGTAGATACAGTGTGGAAAAGAGAGTTTCAATTGCTCCCCAAGAAGAAAAAACAAAATGGATCTTTGTGCTGAATCTGATATTAGCAACGTTAAGAGGTGAGATCTCTCTCTCCGTCTGTCCAGCTGATGTGGTGTAGACTGGTTTCCACACACACTTTGCTCTTGCTCACTCAAACTCTTATGTACTTGCCCTCCTGGGTGCACCTTCCAATGCGAAGCATTTCTCTTGCTATTTTCTCTTTCCCATGATCTGTACACTTTCTATTTCAATAGCTGTATCTTGCTTTATTTGCTCAGTTAAATTTTCATTTAAAGTTTCTTCTCGGGAAAAAAGTACGGATACTCATCTGCAAACAGTTTTTAAATATCTCTGAATGTTTTTGGCTACATGGCAGAGTCTTTCCAGACTGCCCCCGTGGCAGCACTTTTCTCCTGAGCCCTCCTGGTGTCCTTGCTCCACCCTCCCGCAGTTTTAACAAGAATTAAAACTTTATGGGAACATACCCAGTGCACAGCCACATCAAAGCTGTGGTCGAAGCCCAGTTTTCAAGCGGAGCTGGCCAGGCCTAGTGTTTCAGTACTGATGTGATATGTTCTGTAGGGGCCCTATGTGCAACGCTCGGTGAAGGCTGGACACCAGACACCAAGTTCCCAAAAGCTAATTGCTGTCTGGGCTGAGGCACCATCTCCTTTACCCATTTCTGTAACTTGTCCACATGAGTTGTTTCATCCTTTCTTTCACCAAAGCACCACATCATTTGTCTGGTTTCAATACTGACCTGTAGTAATTCCTCAATGTGACGAATGTGCACTGGAGGAAAATCTGTTTACAGTTCTTTGATAGATCAGTTCCAGTTTTGTTCACATTTGCCAGTTTTATTGACTTTATTTTTAAGGGAAAATAATTACATGGAGTCTGGTTTTAGTCGAGGACTTCTCCGGTTTACATGAGGAGCAGGCAAAGACCTGTCACCTCAGAAGGGTGAAATCAGGTGAGGGAAAGAAGTGTTCTTTCCCTGTAACAAATAAATCAAGAACTTCCACCCTCCAAGAATATACAGTAATGTAACATGTGTGGGCACTAAGGATAAGCAGACACATCAACAGAGGGAAGTCTTTGACAAGTTTTAGGTGTGTCACCTGGTCCTGGGATGTTTCTAAGTAGGCAGTCTGTCACTTTTATTGCCTAATAACTTTTTGACCGGAGACAGATAATACCACAGAGTTTATTTTAAGGTAGATTGTTTAATTTTGTGTCTGTTCTTTTTCTTTCTTTGTTTCTTAATTTGTTTTTTTTTTCTGATATTTCTCCTTTTTCATAAAAAAAGCAATAGTTCTCCAGCTATTTGTTAAGTCTGGGTATATGGGGTGAGTAGCTGGTTATATTTGAGAAGGAAGCAATGAATGCAAAGAACAGCTAGATGGTGTTGGAGTGTCAGTTCCTTGGATGTAGAAGATGTGCCCCCTGCTCCCATCCCTCTGCCATGTGCCCAGGAATGTAAGAGTCCTCTTGGGACCCATGTGGGAGCATCAGGGCAGTCCAGAGAGGCTGCACCTGGGGGGGAAAAGGATCTTTTTTAAAAGCTGTTGAAAGAGGGTAATCTGGGTGATCTCTTTTCCAGCTTCTCATCTTACACAGCCCGATTTGTTTTTAATCTGTGGCACGATCAACAGGTAATTTTTATTTAGGGAATATTTACTCACCCAGTTTGGAGGGCGCAGAAATTTGCTGTGGGAAACTAGCACATTCCTACAGGCTGCATCTCCAGGCTGCCTCCAGACATGCGTGAGGAGGAGGCAAGGAGTCTGAGCCCTAACAGAGGGAGGATAACCTAGCCCTCAAGAGTTTTCTTTCATATTCATAACTGCTGGGTTCCACACTGGTTGGTAAAGTGTGGCTTGAGAGGCTAGTTTTGTAAAAACATGCCAAAGTCTTTCCTGAATCCATTATGATCTGCTTTGGTTGGTGTTTTGTAGTGAGGGTTTGTCAAAATTTGTGTGAATAAGGGTTTCATTTTGCATTTTCTGTGTTTTAATGGTGGTGTACAGCAATGTGAGATAGGATCAAGGAAGGAAAAGACCCACCTTGTCTCACTGAATTTATCCAGTAAAATGATGAACTTGGCCCATGGGGATTATAATTGCAGCCCTTACATCAACAAAATGCTTTGCTTTCCATTGTGTGTGGTTTCAGGAGCAGGGACCTTACAGCAATACCAGTTTTAGCTCATTAGATCTTGCCCCATCCTCCGCATTCTCTTGCTTAAACACTTGATCAATCATTCATTGATTGAGTCTGATACATGCAGCCTTCACCTTTCCTTGGACTGGGTAGTGCTGTTTCATTCCACCCTAATTTACTCTACAATCTTACAGTTTAAAACTTCAATCCTGTCATTCCTTCCTCCATCTGTGTAAAACTTTAACCCGTCAAAAACTCCAGATAAAAGTGAACAGATGGATGTGAACCTGGATGACTAAAACCTGATAAATCTTTCTGAGAGCACTTAAACTTTAAGTGCTTTATTCTTTTTGAGGGAATAACTCATAGCCCCACCAGGAAAAATAAAAGCTGCCATCAAGTAAAACTCAGTGTGGAATAAGTGAAACTGATAGTTCACCCAAGTATGCGTTGTAGTTTGGAAATGCCTGTGAGAGGCTGTCACTGAAAACAGTCCAAAAATGGAACCTGAGGAAAAATTAGAAAGGAGGTGGAATGTTATTAAAGCTATAATTATAAACATAGGGGGCACTCTGATACTGTTTCTCTTTAACCTTTCCATGTGAACAGGGCTTGCTGCCTGGGAGTTTGCTGCATGGGCTTCAGGAACCCTTTTTTAGGATAGAGAAGGTGCATGTTGTCTCAGCAGATTTATGTGTTCAAATAATGAATTTGGACCTTAAGAGTATTAACTGTAGGATTTCTAATATTTCTGTAACCAGTAGGCAAGTAATTGATTGAAAGAAAGTACAAGCTGGAAGATATTTGACTCCCAACTGATTCAGAAATGTGAAATTCCTGAAATCTGCTCCTGGAATCACAGAATGTGTGGACATGGTCTGTCATTCAACATGCAGATGGCAAATGTTTTTGGAAAGGGCTTTAGAAAAAATATTTACACCTCTGTTTTCCTTGGTGCTGGCTGTTGTTGCACCATGAAAATAAAATTGAGAGCTGTTCCCTTTGCCTCTTAAGAAAGGAACCCAATGTTTGTGGTGGTGCATGTTCAGATTTCATGTGCTGAGTGTTTGGCACTCCAAGGCTAGGGGATGGACTCCAGCAGGAAATAAATTGTGTGGGCACCAGGAAGGAGCCATCCTGCAGGTGCCAGCTGTGCTCTGTCACCTGGGTGAGAGAAGCCCAGTGTGGTGGCCCTGCTGGTGGCCGAGTGGGAGCTGGAGCAGCACTGGGCCCTCTGTGCTTATTCTATGTAATTAAACACTCTAACAGCACCCGTGGGCAGCAGCTGTTTTGAAAATGACATGATGGACACATGTCAAGACATTCTGGTGGCAGCAAGCCCGTGCATGCTTGCAACTGAGAGCTCCCCATGTCTCCGTTGATGCCCCACTCTGTGCCCTTGGGTCAAATGTCCTTAAGGTTGGCCGGGTTAATGAGGACTGCTGGTTAATTTACTTAAATTTGAAAAACTGTAGTTCCTGGAGCGTGGCTATAACACGAGCAGCCTCATCCAAGGCTGTTCCCATGTGCTGTGCTCATTCCTGGAGCTGTCACACAGTCTCTCAGCCCCTCTTCAGCAAAGTAATTAAAATCAGTGAGCCGCAGGCTCTACTCCATCTTTCAAAGTGTTTAAATTTAATGGCCAATTTCATAAACAATCCAATAGGTGTTGGCACATAATTTTCCTGAAGGGTAATCCTGGCAGCATGTGCTGTCTTGTAGTTTATATAGAGTGCTCTAAAAATTTAACTTGATGTTAATTTTTTTTATGGAGCTTATGGACCTCTTTCAGTTGTGCTCTCCATGCCTCCAGATAGAACGTTCATGGGAATTTTGAACTTAAGAACACAGGATATGTATATAGGAAATAGGAGGTGAAACCACTTTTTGTTGTTAATAGCATTTCTGAATTTTCATAGTATTGTGAAGATTATCGTGCGGTTTTTGATGCCCATCAAAAGTCACATCCTGATTCTGAGAAAATCGACTTCCCATGGCTTGGCTGCAGAGAGTGAAAATGAAGTATATCACATGGACATTATTTCTTGTGTAAATGGTGGATTGATGATGCTGTTGGAATGGTTCTTTCCCTTCCTGTGGTGACTTTGGTCTTCACATATTTCATTCAGCTGCAGTCTTAGAAAAACTTTAGCTGTCTTTTTAGTTGTGCCTTTAACTGTCTTTTTAGTTATTTATTTTGTTTTAGGTGACTTTATGGTGAGGGGTGTGACAGGAAAACATTTTACTGCCAAACAGGAGGTATAAGGACGTATGTTTAGAGAAGCTTGAAAGTCTGCAAATTTCTGTCCTTTTGCTCTGTGTTCCTCATCCTGTCACTACTGATGCTTTTGGGAATACCTTTTCACTTGGTCCCACAGTTTAGTCAGTAATGAACCAGACCTACCCATCCTGAGAAATCTTCATTAGCATCAGCAAGACAAATGTCCTACTGAAATATCCACAGGTTTGTGTTCTCCTCCATCAGGACTGACATGTTTTGCCCTTAGTGTTGTGCCTGCTGGTAGGAACAGGAGCTGGCAGTGTCATCTGGGCTGTGCCTGTGACTCAAATTGCACTGAGTCAACAGGCACCTTGGCCAATCGATACTGCAAACTGAATTACTAACAGTGATTTCAGTAAAATTTGGCATTTGGGTTTAGCTTGTGTGAAGGAAAAGTGATTTTAAAGCCTCTTCAACAGGGGAGATTCAACTGAAGAGCGGGGCTTTGGGTGTTTCTGGTTTTTTTTAAGTTTTAATCCATGTTTGTGTTCTGCTTCACTCTGTGTTTATTTTAAAATCTACTTGTGCATCAACACATTCTCAGTCTGAAATGTAGATCTCAGACTGACATGTTTTAAACGTTTGAACTGCATCCAATTTTAAAGTACTACAGTTATCTAAGAAGTACATCAAAGTTTCCTTCAGTGTTCATTTCTCATTATTATCTGCTCTGGAGCACTGATTGTTTTTCAGTATAATTAGTGTAAGTTCTCTTTTTGATCTCCGCGTCAGATGTGCTCTCATGTTTACAGAGAAGAATCTCCTCCAGGTTTACTCCTCCTAAGTTTTACTGAGTAAAAACCAAACTTCTGCCCTGATTCCACAATTTTAGGTGTTGGATCTGTGTAGTATCAGGCCACTCAAAAGTACTGATTTCATTTTCTTTGAGTATGATCACGTATGGTTTGTATTTCCATCAAGTTCATCCAAAAAAAGCACCTAGTTGGGTTAATGGCAGCTCTGTTCCTCTGTGCCAACTTTAGGCTGGACGTGGCAGGCCAGTTGATAGTAGATCTAAAATAAAGCCTGCTGATGACAGATCGCCCCACCAAAAATTTCTTGAAACTTGAACCAGTAAAGTCAGTGTGCTCCCCCTTCAGCTTCCTGTGTCTGTGCCTGTGGAGGTTTGGGTCTGGTACCAGCAGCCCTAAATCTTGCATTGTTAAAGCAGACTTGTTGCTTATCTTCCTGGAAAAGGATGTGCTCCCAGGACTGGAGATGAGAACCAGACAAGTGCAAAATCCTCCATCTGGGCAGGGATAATTAAGCAGTTAAAAGGCAGTTCCTCAGAGAAGGGTCTAGGACTCATAAACTAAACATAAATCCACAATATCTCTGTGTAGGAAACATGTAGTAACACTGCTCAGGGCTGAAAAAGCCTGACCTGGAGTACTTTTTTCCATCTCAAGCATCTTTTCACAAGAAAAATGTGTAGCATACAGCCTAAAGCAACAAAAATGAAAAGAAATCCAGGGCAATGTGTCTTGGAAGAAAGTAGAGGAAGAGAGGCATCTGGCTTTTGAGGTTTGCAAAGTTCCCTTTGGGTTTCTGGATAGAGCTGTTGGTTTTGCGGCAATATTTATCATCCGTGTCGTAGTGTGAGGTGCCTTATGCTGATGCTGAGTTTTGTTTGGAACCCAGAGGGAAAAGCCCATCCTGACAGGAGAGGAGAGGGAACAGTGGGAAGCCCTCTGTTCACGCGTGGCCTCTGTGCCAGCTGCTCTCAGGAACTCCTGGGGTCACCATGTCCAAATCTTTGCTATTTTGGGCAACCACATCACAGAAGCCCATTCATAAATTTCTCAAGTACCATTACAAAAATAGTTTTGTTTTCCTTTTTTTTTTCTTTTTTATTTTTAATTTTTTTTTTTTTGCCACTTGCCCTGGCATGAACTTCTGCTTTGGAGCCTCATCTCTAATGACTGCTTTTGAGCGTTTTAAATGTTGTCTTAGGCTGAAAAGACAGGTATCCGCTAGGGAAAGCTAGAGCCTCCCTTGGAAACCCCCTCCCTCCGAATTATTATAATTTTTAAATTAAACGGCTTTCAGGCAGGATATGGGGAAGGAATAACCGTCCTTTACTAGTGCATACAACAAGATACAGAAAACCAACACTAACCGCAATAGTAACAACAGAGAAACAGAGTCAGGGACCCCGTAGCAGAGACGGGAAGAGGATGGGGAAGGCTTTTGCCTTACAAACCCCCTGGGC
>VXBQ01004805.1:210735-272722 GCA_013400175.1 Phainopepla nitens
CCACCCCCCTCTTCCCCCTAGGCCCGGCCAAACTCATTGTCTCCCGAAGCACTCATAAGCACCAGGCATCAGGTTCTCCCCGCAACAAATGGGAGAAAAATTCCACAAGAGAGAATGCAAAGGAACAAAAGGAATAACACCCAACCCCCGACAAATGTTAATTAATCACTTGTGCACTTTACTCGTCCTTCACTGCCCTTTGTCTTCTTGTGTTTGTCTTTTTGACACTTGTCTTCATCCAGTGTAGGATGGGGAAAGTGGGTAATGACGGGGTAGATTTTTAGTCCTTTTATTGTGTTCTAGAAAGAAAAGCTCCTCCCTCCACCACTGCCACAACCCCCTCTATCATTTTGCATCTGTTTAAATTTGAGTTCCTATGTCTGACATGACGGGTGATGAGTGCTGCAGGCAATATCCCAGAAAAAAGCTGCTGCTTGTTCATCTTCACTGGGCATTCCCAAAATTGTAATTTTCCTTTTTTCTGAGCTATTTCTCACAGAGGGGCAGTTGTACTGACACAGAATGCAGGAATCCAGACAGTGCTGGCAGCTGACAACTCTAGAGAAGATTAGTAGTAGCCTGTGTTTGAGCAGAACACGTTACACTGTACTGGGAGCTCTGGGCTTGTTGAGGATCTACAGTCATGAGAAAGATATTTTTCTGGGTGTTCCATGAAACGGAGGAGTTGTGCTGTGTTTGGGGACAGAGTGCACAGGCAGTGAGTGTGCAGTTTGCCCTTAATGTGTTGGCTTTCAGTTGGTGTGACACTGTCTTCTGCAGCTCTGCTCTAAGAGCTCCTCTGCTACCAGTGAAAGTTCTCAACACAAAGTGTCTCCCAAAACCGAGACACTGGGACAGGAGCAGAAACAGATTCAGTTTTGGCATCTAAAACTTAAGGAGAGAGCAGAACTATCAGTAAATGGTGCAAGCAATTATATCCTTACACAAACCAGAAGAGCATATAGCTCAAGGGCAGAATGGGGAGAATTTGTAAATCTTCTAGCTGTGTGGTGTGCCCCAGTGGTGGTAGTGGATTTATGAAAGATAAATGGCTGTCTTCACCAAAAGATCTCTTTTCCCCCCCCTTCTTTTTTTCCCTCGGACACAGCAGCAGCACGACCAGTGTCTTTGGTTGTGCTGCTACAAAGTGTTTCCATATTTAAACAGTGCTCCAGATTGTTGATGTGGATAAGTGATACAGCATCCAAACCGCTGGGAATCGCACCATAAATTCCCTAAATAAATAGACATAAAGGAGAGAAGCCAAAAGGATATAAGTGCTCAAAAGACTCACGATCAGCAAGAAGTGTGCCTTTCTGTCAAACCAGCGAGTCATTGTTTTACCATGAAAAGTAGCATTTCAGACACAGATTTTTCTGCAAATGGTTGATTTTTGCTGCCTGGCTTCTTAAATCTGGTTTTAAAAGGTCATAGGCTGAGTCCTTTCGAAGAGCCTGATGGCTAATTTGCGAGTGTAAAGATTAGCAGAGAAAGCACTCAATGTTTTGTAGCCTGGGGAGATCCCGATGGGGGCTGTGGGAATTTTTAAGTGGGCTGGAGTAGGTATGATGATGGGTTTTTTTCTCACTGGAACATCATGTTCTGGAGCGACAACCTGAGTCTGTAGGTATTTCCTCCTGTCACTCCAAAAGCTTTGGGCGGAGTCAACTCATACCTCCATTTACACTTGCTCCAGTTTTCAGTACCATTGGAACATCCAGCCTTCCACAAAAGACAGTTCTGTGCTGCACCACTGTGGAGTGTTAATCAAGAAGACTTGGCTTTGTGCTCTGAAGTTCCCCTGAAGGATCTCGTTGGACTGCCTGCAGGTGTGCTGTGGTGGCATTCGCTCTCCTGCCTGTCTCTGGTCCCAAGGATGGGCAAAAACCAGCCTCCAGAGAGAAAAGGCATAAGAAATTCAAACTGTTGATCTGAGTTACAAATACTTCCTGAAGGAATACAGTTAAGAGATGAGAGTTTTCAGGGAAGAAGGGTTAGTTTCACCAAAATAAAAAATTGTGTTAAAATCAGGCAAAGAAAACAAGCAGATACAGAAACATCAGGAGTGTGTGCTGGCTCAGGGGGATGCTGTGTTGAGGTGCCCACCTTTCTGTCCATCCCTACCCTCAAGGAAAGGTGCCTTGATGATGAATTGGGCTGGAGTCTGACAGTGTGAAAACAAAAATTTACCCCACCAAACATTTTTTTTTCACTCTCTGCAACCGGTTCAAATATTTTAAATATTGTCTGTCCATCAAACACAAAAAATGCATTGTGCAATATCATAATAAAAACCAGCAGCTGCTAAAGGCCACAGACATCCAGAAGGTGGGTCAAGCAAATGGCCCAAGCATATTGCTAGCATGTTATCTCAGATTTGAAATCAATCAGAACTGCAATACCTTTGTTTCTATTAAGCTAGTTGCCCTCTCTTTCTTAAAAATACCAATTTGACATCATTACTGCAGTCAGAACTTTCCTTTCTCTCCATCAGAAATACATTTATTACAGGTTTAAAAGCAACCACTTCAAGACAATTTCCAAAGAGCTTGAATATTAAAAAAAACCGACCCAAAACTAAAACTGTAGAGACTAGAAACCTAGCCGACAAAAATGTATTTTGTAAACTGGTTTAACAAACCCACCAGCATAGAGTATGTGCTATTAAAAAGCAGTCAAGTTTGTCAATAGCTATTTACAAAATATTTTGAAAAAAGTTTATGGAATAACAGATACTGTCCTTAAGTGTATGCAAAAAATTACTTTTCTAAACATTTTGGTAAAACATGGGGCCTTTTTTTTCATTGCAGAGTATTGTTTTTCCTAAGTGTTTCAGTGCTTGAAGATAAGCAATGTATTGAAGTTTAATTCCATTTGATTTTATTGTTTAGGGGTTTTTAACACAGAATGGATAAACATTTACCAGATAAATGAACAGCACATTTTCCTTTTTCAAAAAAAAGTGAAGACAGAAAGTGAAATATTATTCTGCTAACCAAAACAGAAAAAACCCACAATCAAAACTTGTCTTAGGCTTATAAACTTAATCACACTTTTAATCACACTTTAGGGGAAAATAAATTCCTTTCCGAAATTCTAGGATGAAACCTTGACCCTCCATAAATAATAAGGTTACATCCTCAATATCTTTCTCAGGAAATATGAAAACAAATAATGTTTTCTGTCTTTCTCTCTGTGTTGATGTCAAATGCTTGCTCTTGGCAGAAGCTGCTGTTTCCTTTCTTACCCAGAATATCTTTGGGCAGCCTATCACTGACCATGTGCCTGTGATGAATTTTGGGCTCTTTTGTGGGGGAGCAGTTGCTGTTTGGGAATTTAAAGATTTGGCTTTAAAGATTGGATTTAAATTTTAAGATTTTGTATTTAAAGAAGAAAAGACATGCTGTTTGAAAATCTATAATTTGTAGTTTTGCTTTTTTGGGCCATACATCTGTGGTACTCAGAGCTGTTTCCTCAGTGGAGGATTCATTCCTAGTACTGAAGAGTGTTGAGAGTTTGTTGTGGGAAAAACAATGCCCCTCTGATGATGCTTGTGATTGTCTGATGATTCTCTTTCTGAGGATGATTTCTCAAAGAATAATGAACAGAAAGATGCCAAACAGGAGAATCCTATCTCACACTTTTTGAGATAAAATACTGGACTAGAGTTTCCCTTTATTGTTTCTGGTTTTATTAGTGTTTTAAAAGGTCATCACAATTACAAAGAAAGGTGCTTTTTTGGTTTTTTTGTGGGGTTTTTTTGGTGTTTTTTATGTTTGTTTGTTTTGTTTGTTTTGTTTTGTTTTGTTTTTTTGGGGTGGTTTGGGGTTTTTTTGTTTTGTTTTGTTTGTTTGTTGTTTTTTTTTTTTGTAGGACATCTGTTTGAGTTTGCCAAGATGTCCTTGTTTATACTCAGATCGAGCACAATGATCCTTCAAAATAGGTCTGTCTTAGATTCTTGTAATATGAATTCCTAGGGTTTGTTGCTTGTTTTCGGAGGGCAGCAGTGTTAGGCATGTACATACTGATGTAGAAATTTGCCTCTTTCAGATCCATGCCCTTGGGATAGATTCTGAACTCCTTGTGAAAAAGTGCTGCTGCAGAACAAACAGGAACAAGTTAAGAATGAAACTTAGATATTTGGATAGAGATTTTGGCCCAGCTGCCTTTGAGCACTTGTAGCAACCACAGAGCCCTCCAAGCTCTGCTTCTTTCCATTGTACGGGTGACAGCAATTTCATGGCAATTTCCTCTTCTTTGTTTTTGGGCAGGAAATGTGGATTGAACAGTGTACCTTTGGATAATCCAGGTTTATTAGTAAGCCTGTGCCTTGTTACAAAACCTGCAGGGCAGCTGTTTATACTTAGACTGCATCTTGACTGCTCCTGTGATACGAAGGTGCATTAGATAATAAATATTGTCAAAAGCTCCTTAAGGAGGAGATTTGGTGAGCCTGAGCTCAGCTCTGCTGTCATTCTCAGCTTCCCTGCTGAGGGCCACACTGCAAAGAATGTCCATCCTCAACCATTCCAAATGTGCCTTTCACCTGGGGGCTGTCAAGAAGCCATGTCAAACCTTTGGCCTACTCCTTCCCCTTGCTGGCCTCCAAAGGGAAGCTGTCTTAGCTGATGGATCAGCTTTCTGCTCCAAGAAGTCTGCCGCTCAGGATGGGGCCTCTGGGAATCTTAAGCAGGAGTGTCTTGTTTTCCTGCAGCATGTGTTTCTGCATCCCCTGGCACAGGGAGAGCTGACTGGCTGGGACATGGCACCCTCCCAGATCCCAGCTCTTTCCAAAAACCAAGGAGCAGAGTGCCTGGTTGCATCAACATTTCTTAGGGCTTCTGCCTCTGGTGTGCCTCAGCTTGGTTCCTTAGGACTGGGGAACACAGGGAATGGCATTCCTATGGATAGATAGGAGTTACCACCCGCTCACTGATTTGCATTCCCTTGCTCGGGGAGGGAGATTTTTCCAACTGCTGGTGGAACTTGCCCCTTTATTATCTTATATTGGTGTTGTTCCAAGTCAAAACTGCAGGACTATGAAGAAAACTCAGGAGAGCTAAGCTCTTACTCAGAGCAGGATTTAGTTGGATTTCCTCAGGGAACACAGAGCTAGGATCTTGGCTGGATATCTCCCATTCCCATCTCCTCACCACATAAGCTCCACCTGCCTGGGCGCACCCAAAAAACATATATAAATAAGGTGGAGCTCTGCCCTGCAAAACCCAGCCCCAATGACTTGTCTCTCTTGGCTTAAATTAGAAAAGCAGCTCCTGAATGTGGTGCCTGTGGCCCAAACCCTTTTATCAGGTGAGCAAAGCCTTCCAGGACATCCATGACTGGGTTTATGCAGCCCAAATGTCCTTGTGGTTTTGCATGGAAATGTAAACATCAGTGCAAATGTCTCAAGATTAGGACTTTAAAGGGGAAACCTGAGGGATAAAGAGCAGCTCTGTCAGTCAGCATATGTGCCCTGACCTCAGCTCCAGGCTGTAGTCCATGACTGAAATTTTAGAGTAAAACTGGTAATTTTTGGATCCTCATTTCCACATTTGGTACAAAAAGCCTTTTGTTACAGCCTGGTTAAGGAAAATATACTTCATATTTTAAATATACCTAGATACCTTTTATATTTAGATTCTGGTGAGAGTTTAGGTATCCACTGTCCCAATAAATACCAATTCTCTCACTGTAATCTCTTTTATAGTATTTTTTTCCTTTCATCTTAATTCTCCCATTGATAAAAACTGCCCTCCCTTGGAACACACGAACAAAAATAATGAGCATCATAACTCTGCAAAACACTTAACAGGATTCACGAAACATGGATTCAGTGGCTCTCCGTATCTGGTTTTGTTTTCACCACAACCTTGACTATAGTTTTAGTGCTGGTCTTCGTGCAATAGCAACAGAAGCAAATAGTATTTTTCTTGTGCCTGGCAGAAGAAGAGTGCTTAACTTAGGTGTGTTAGAAATGTGTCTGAAAACAGATTTACTTAATTGACCATTAAATAGTTGTTGGTAATTGTGGAGAAAAAAGTGAAATTTGTCTTGGGATGGGACAAGGCGTTATGTTTTTTCATAAAATGTGAGATTTGATGGGGTCTGAATAAACAGGAAGTAATGTTATGGTAGAACTTGTATTTTCTTATCCTTTACATGCTTTTGAAAATGCCGTTTCAATCAAAATGTTCATTATCTTTACAGGTTTTAGGTGGTTTTGTTCTTTGTTTTTACATTTCACAAGTCTTGTGTCAGATCAGACGTGTGTTCAAGCCCAGGGCTGCATCCTGCAAACAGGGTAAATAAATCTTTAAAACCAAAAATAGACAGACATAAATAAAAAATGATATCATAGCTGTGTGTCCTTCTAACTTGCTTTGAGTATGTTGCTGATAATAATAGATCAATAACTTTAAAGCCGCAAACAGCCTTCCAGGAAAGCTGCAGTCCCACTGCAGAGCCCCACCGTTCTCAGTAGTGAGAAACAGAGCTAAGCCAGATGATCATCCAAATAATCCTGCCAGGAGCTGAAGTTTTTCCACCCGTGTGACTCCCAAGCAACCGACACAAAGGGTCTGAATGGGCTCTGCCCTTCAGTATGAGCTGTCAGCATCAGGCACATCAAGGTCATCCTGCTTTGAAAGTATTTCTCCTCTGCAAAGGAAACTGTCCATGGAATCCAAGCTTTATTTCACTGTTTGAGCTTTTTTTTTTTAATGGATTGGGTCATAGCATCATACTTGATTCATTAAGGTAATAACCAGCACAGATGTAGGCTACAAGTTTTAAAATAAATTCAAAAGCAAAGGAGATGGGCGAGTTCCAAAGTGTCTTACTTGGTGTGATGTTGGAGGAGATGAAAGAGGCAGGGTTCACCTTTCTGCAGATGGAAGGGCAGGAGATACCAACATCCCTGCATCCCTGAAAGTACGGACAGGAGGTATCAACATCACCAGAGGTGTTACATTTGCCCCAGGGGAGGTGGGCTGCCCTATTCCAGCAGTCCTTTTCCTGCCAGGCCCATCTGTGGTATGAGTGAAACCTACTGCCTCTGCACAAGCAGCACAGCTCAAGGCAACATCTGGCTGCTCACAGCTGGAGAGGTCAGGGAAAATTTACATCAAATTGTCCCTGATGTGGAGCTAATCAGCACCAGATGCCAGGACTTTGAGCAGAACAAAAGTTCAGGATGTGTGTGGGTGTTCCTTGGACAGCACAGCAGCTCCTGCCCAGGCTCTAGGTCTGGGGCCAGTGCCTCATAAACAGGTGTCAGCATCCCCAAAAAAGAACTGCCCTCCTTGCCAGCAGCGGGTATCCTCACTGGCATTCCAGCATCCTCGTTGGCATTCCCAGGCACGGCTCCTTGGGCCATCAGGAATGACCCATCGGGAACAAGCCCTGCTGCTGCTGCGGTGGCACTCTGAACCTGCCCTGCACTTGCCTGGCCTTGTTTTTCTAGGAGTTTTGGCCTCCAAACTTGACAGCCTTGGAGTGTATCGGGAGGTGGGGGAAGGAAAAGGGGAAGCAATAGGTGAGTCACTGGTGAGAATGATGGTTTTCTCTTCTCAGGATTAACCTCTGACTTGGAATTTGGGAGATACAGGTGGTAGAGAACTGGGTGAGGACATGCTGAAGGAGGATCCTGCTGCTGGGGGGCAATATGCAGCAATATGCAGGAGTTTTTCTCAGTATCTTGTCTTTTTTTTCAAGAAAAGAACTTAATTCCAAAAGTTATCTAATGTATTGCACACACCAACTTTTTATTTTCTGTAGAAAGAGTATACTATAAATAAATATTTAGCCTTTACTTAACAGTTGCATGTGTTTCTTTTAGCATATATATACATATATGTGTATGTGTGTGTGTTCATGACTTTCTTAATATGCTTCCTCGTTATCTGCATGATTCTTTATTTTTCATTCTGAATTCTGTCATCCTTTTTATAAAGCAAAAAGATAAGGACGTGGGCATTTAAAAGCCTCAAATCACATGATCTTGTAACTTTCCTGCTGCTTCCCTTTTGGGAGCAACTGGGACAGCTACCTCAGAGGTCTTTGTGACTTTTTTTGTTCTACCACTTTCTTAAACATACTCTTTAAAAAAGAAAACAAGAGGAAAGAAGAAAAAAAAAAGAAAAAGAAAACAAGGGAAGGCAATTTCAGTGACATTATTGGATTCAGGTTGAGCAGGGAATTAGTTGTTCATTTGTTTAGATGTACTCATCCTGACTTGATGATGCTTATTTTAGAACTAGTGCAGGGTATTTCTTTAAGATTTGCATTATGTGAATGCAATTTTTAAATTAATTTTAATGACAAAAATACTTTTTGCCAGGGAATATTCGGTGGCTGTGCATCATAATGACTATAATGTTAATGATTGATTGAATCATAGAGAAAATACATTGGTTTCTACAGCTGATTTTTGGTTCTGGTTCACATGGTCTGCAGCATTCAGTGAAGAATCATTGTCTGAATGAGGGAGGGTTACAGCACAGTGTGCCAAATTTCAGTGACAGAAAAGTTATCATTAATTAATTAGTGTTAATTTTTGCAAGATGAGGTTGGGAATTTTAACAGCTGTGACTGAAATTTGAAGAGAGGCGGAAGTGGTTTCATGTTTGAAGGTTTTTTAATTAGTTCAGTCTTGTTTCCCGTATTGTTCAGAGTGAGAGACTCAAGCATGGGTTTGACTCTGTTTCCCAGAGTTCTGCTGACTCTGGATCCACGGGTTTTTGGGATTGGTTTTTATGGCTGTGTTGAAACACATTGACTGCTTCTTCAAGTCTTTGTTGTAGTGTTTTGTGCTTAATAAATAGGAGAGAGCACATTAGTCAGCATTAGAAGGCAGCAAAGCCAGAAGTTTTCACAATGCTCTCCTCTTTCAACTTCCATGAAAGAGATTAGGATGTCAGTCTAGCTGAATTGGGATGTTAATGTCCTTTGCACTCCTTACCTTTCCTCTTCTATCTTGCCATAAGTAATTCTGAACATGAATTTATTTTGCTATTAAATTATTGTCCTTGTTTAATGTGATTAACATAAAATATTCATGGTTTTAAGTCTTTGAAATGCTCTACTCCATGTAAAAAAAAAAAAGTTTTGTGTTCTGCAACAGAAGGCTTTGTCCTCTGCCAAATCAGCACAAGTGAACTGCTTGTAATCCCTGGGTGCTTGTAATTATCAAAGTAGTTTGGATGGCTTTACTTAGTGTTAAATGCTGACATCATCCCTAAGTGCAGAAATCAAACTTGCTGTAATTAAGATTATATCAAGAAAGCTCTCACAATTCACATATTTTCCAGCAGTCATAATAAACCAGAATTGTATGATTTATTGCCTACCTGAAACACTTGTTCTTTCCAGTATTGCCAGGCTACTGATGTGTAAACAGAAATGTAAATATCTGCTTGTGTCAGAGGGATTGTTTGGGCTTTCACAATGGTGCTGAATCATCTGAGCAGGTCTCCTTGCTCCGTGCTGGGACTTAACAAACGCTACTTGGAAGTGCAGCTCCAGAGCACAGGGAGGTCCTTTGGGCTCAACAAAGCTTGGGATTTTGTCCTCTGAGCCTATTCTGTGCTGATTCCTCAACTTTTCAGTTCATAGCTCCATTATTCAAATTCACAGTCAGTAACAGGTGCATCTCTTCTAATATCCTCTACAGAATTCTGAAATAACTGGATTTTACTTAGTACACATGTGAAAGAGAGGGAAGAGAGGACTTTCACAGCACTTAATCCACTGTTTTTACTAAGTTATTTCCAGCATCCTTCCAAATAACAATGCAGGTTGCTACAGTTACGGTGTTCCAAAAGTTGAATTGTTTTATGAGTATTTTGCAGCCACAGAATAAAGGCATGAGTACACAGGATTCTGCAGCTGCCCACACTTGTTTCAATTCCCATTGTTCAAGGAATTGTTCAGGACCCTGCCTGTATGTACCCGTGAGTGTTGGGAAAAAGAGACCATACACAGGTAGGGAATTGTTACAAACATTCCAGCTGCTCCCATGAGCCAGCAGGTTTTTGGCTGCATGTCTATATTACCCCCCAAAAAAGCCCCTTGAACTGTTACAAATTGCTGTTCGAGTGGCTTACTGAGTTTGGTGATGCTGCCCTGAGATCTCACTAGTGGCATCTGTTCTGAGAGAACTAAAGAAGAGCCAAGAACAGCAGCCCAGATCTGCAGAGGTGTGGGTACTATGCGCTGTGCACATGAGTATGTAGAGGGTGATCGCTGCTCAGGTTTTACAATAAGGTGATGGATGTTAATGAACACTGCTTTTCCTGTGAAAGCAGCTTGGGGCAGCAAACTGCCAGAACTGAAATGAACATCCACAAACTCGTCATGTTGGCAAGCTCCAGAGGAGCACAACAGCAAGTTCCAGAGAAGCATGGCTTTCGTAACAGTAATGTTTACCTTTCTCTGATAAGCTCAGGACATGTGCCAAGGCTTTGGTTGCATCCTCCTCCTCTACCTGCAGCAAGTTGTTGTCCATGCAGACTCCTGCCTTGTCCCCACGAAGAGCCTGATCAGAAGTGCAGTGATTATTGCAGTGTCGTCCCAACATTCAGATTGGGTCAGGTTGCTTGAGGCCACATGTGGTCAAGCTAGGACCTTCTCCAGGGATATATGGAGATTTGTAGCTTCACTGGTTCCTTCCCCATTGTGTGATCACTCTTGTTGTTAGAGAACTGAGATTGGTTTTTAATGTTTGGTTGTAATTTCCCTTGTTGCAACTTGTGTCTGTAGCCTCTGACCCTTTTCTCATGTACCTGTGAGAAGAGTCTGGCACTGCTGTGTCTGTACCTACTCAGCTGGTAGCTGAAGCAGGAATGGGACCTTCATCATTTGCCCTCCCTTCTTTGGGCTGCATGAGTGGGGGATATTTTTGGGTTTCCATTTTACCAGCCTGTCAAGACCCCTTGAAGTGGCAGCCTTTCCTTCCAGCTGATCAGTCCTGCTCCTCGGTTTCACATCATCTCCAAATTTGCTGGGCAGTGGGATTTTCCCTGTCTCTTCCCTCCTCACTATCCCTGAAGTTCAACCAGACCCAGACAGGGTAATTCGGTTTCATATTTTTTGTTGTTTGGGAAAGCTAATCTGGTATCCATAAATTCTACAATTCTTGCTTTATCTTCACTCTTTAGACAAGCAAACCCTGCTCCTGTGTGGTTTCAAAAAGGGTACAGTGCTGGAGTATTTTATTTCAGTGTCAAAATTAATAAAATCTTGTAACACTTTGCCTTCTATTGCTTGCATAAGTGCCCATATGCAAACACCAGTTTGCGTTCTGTCACTTATCTGGTTGCTCAGGTTGTAATGAAATTTTTATATTAAATCCTTTAGCCTATCTATATACTTAAACAGGAGATGGAAACAGTTCTGATGTCTTCATCAGAAGCAGGTTGAGGGAGGGAAACCCCTAGATTTTCAAGAATACTTAAAATGGTTCAGTAAATGAGATGCAAGATGTAGGTACTTGAGGGGAAACTCTTGACTTAGCATTTCATGGCGAACAAGTTAAAGGAGAAAACTGAAAAGGGGAAGGCACCATGGCACCTATCCTCACCAGCAGTTTTTCCCTTTCCTGCCCACTTTTTCCTCCTCTTGCCAAGAAATACAATCATTCCATGAGCCCACGGAGTAAAAACATCCTGAGTGGAGGATAAAAGTTAGCTCTTCCTCTGGTGGAGGAGGAGACCCAGGTAGGGCTGAAGAGAGCTGAGGAAAGCTGAGAAGGGAGAAGGGGTGGGAGCCCTGCCCAAGGGCTTACTGGCAGGAGAAGGCAGGAACAGGATACGTTTCAGCTTTTGGGTGGCTCTGGGAGGAGCAAGTGTTGGGATTAAAGTGCCGTGATAAAACTGTTCCCTTCCTTCTCAGACGCAGACAGCGAGTTTCATGGGGTGGATTTTCTGCCAGAAGATCTCAGTGAGGCTCCAGAGGAGACAGGAATGAGGGTGAACAAGAAGTACTCCTGTCTACCTGCTGAGGAGAAGGGCATCCACATCATCAACATCCGAGCGATCGAGGACATCGGTTATGACCAGCATGAGAGCACGGTGAGTAACCATGGCCTGCTGGGCCAGAACAGGCAGACTGCACTTCTCCCCTCAGCCTATTTCCCATCCTTTCCACTCTCAGGATGCTCTGAAATCCTGGGATGTGCTGGGAAGGATTGCCACCAGGCACAGTCCATGCTGATGTGGTGGCGGTTTTTCTTGGATGTGTGAGAAAGGGAGCCTGGTTTAATCTGTAGCATAAAAAGGGGTTGACTCTTCTCAGAGTAAGGAATCTGGCAATAAGGCTGAGTCAACCTTTGCATCTTCTTGCGAGCGCAGAGAAGAACAGAAGAGAATGTCTAAAATTTCATGCCAAAGCCATTGTCAACATAGGTAATATTAAACTGATTTTCTCCTGCACACAATGTAGATTAGATTTCCAGTGTCATTAATTGCTCCTTGGTTAAATTCTTTAACACAGATTTTAAAGGAAGTTAGTAATACGAATACCTGGCATGATTATGACTTGGTTATGTAATTTAAACATAAAAAGAAGTTTATTAAGGTGTAGTGGGCTATACAACACATTCACTGGGGAAAGAGGTACCAGAAAAGGCAACGTGATTTATTGTGCTTGTGCTTAAAATTAGGATGGAGCATGGTGGAATGATTCTGTCAGGGTGTTAAAATCCTCCTGCTGTAGTGAAACTGAAATGTCTTTTCTGTCTCATTCACAGCTGAAGAGACATGAGCTTTACATGGTCTAAGTCAATGCAACTCCATTTAAGCACAGCAGCACTGCAGGAGAACATGTGACCCAAGAGTAACTTTGAGCATTTATACCCCATCCTTAAAATAATCTGATAAATAATAAAATAATTTCTTTAAAACAGAACCAAGTTTTTTGGCTACTTCCTGTTTGCAGCGGGATATAGCTGCTCTCACATATTAATGAATTTGTTGAGGCTTCAGTAGCCACAGTGGTGGTTCAGCCCAGTTTTTCAGAAACTCCTGTTCAGTAATTAGTAAGATCAACACATATTTTAAAAAATTAAACATAATCCAGTTAGTTACCATTTGTTAATCTTTTGTTTCTGTAGAAATTTGCGTGAGTTGCCTGCCACAAGCAGACTATCAGCTTGCTTTAAAAAAAATGTTCTGAATTCACAGGTGCATGCCATTAATCATAAAGCAATTGGAAAGTAATAGTTATTAATGGTCTTTTATATCAAAGTTATGCTTATAAACTAAATGAGAATATCTAGGCAGGGCACAAGCACTAACAGACTGTGCCCTGAAGAATTTGACATGGCCAGATAACCTCCCCTGTTTTCATGTAATGGGGAATAGAGGCAAGTAGACAATGAGTGAACTCCATGGTGGCTCCAAATGCTGTATTATTTTATTATATATTTTTTAACTTGGTGTAAAGGGTTTAGGTTAAATGGGAAAGAGGGATGAGATCCTAAAGGAGAGAGAAGCAGATAGCAAAGGCTATAAAAAATAACTTATATTTACTTTTGATGTACGAAATAAGCAGGTGTGCACATCCCAAATAGATTTTAGCATTTTGCAACTGATGGCCAATTGTTCTCTTTTGGAGAACAAGTCCTTTTCTCTCCACTGAGGATGGACATTCTTCATTAAACTTAAAAGCCAGAAAAGTTCCCTGGTCAGTGAAAAGCCACTCCTGTGATGGGTATTTTTTGTAAAAACAAATGCCAGTTACTAGTGATTTTTTTTTTTTTGTTAATGTTATGTGTATCTCCAAGGGTAGAATTGTGAATTATGCATGAGAAATGTTATAAAAGTAGAAATAAATTAATTGTTAGTACCTTTCGTTTGTTTGTTTGTACAGTTACCCTGTGCAGTTTTCAGATAAATGCTTGGAAATGAAATTGTATTTTAAGCCTTACCTTTCATCTATCTTGCAGCACTTACCCAGCATTAACTCAGGCTGGGAATAAAGCCATTGCCACCATCAGATTACATAGTGACATAGGTTTTTTAAGTGGGAAAAAGAAGTGCGGAACTCAATAAGCAGTTGACCCCACTTCCCTGGCTACTTTCCATTTGCGTTTTTGGCCACGCCACAGGACCAGCTGGCTCCCTTCAGTCTGTATCTAAGATGATCTATTTCTCAAATGATACAGACTTGCAATGACAGACAAGAGAAGTGAGAAATGTTTCCACACTATATTAATCTATTTGTCAGAATTGCAGTGTTGCAGATGTCATGGGTGGAAAAGGACAGGCGATCTTAGTGGCGATTAACCCCCGAAGGAGAAAACCAAACCCAGCAAGTGGCTGACTTATGAACCAGTGTGCTGGTGATTAGATTAAATCTCAGTCATGCAATCTATTTATTTCTGGCCAATAAAATCCCAGCTGGCTATCAGTAAAATTAAAGGTGTTAACTTGCAAAAATTTTTGGAGTAAGTACCATGGAAGGGACTCCTCCCATCTGCTGGCTGTCTGGAGAGAGGGCATCGTGTGCTCCAGGCAAAAGGAGCCTTGATAGGAGAGGATGGTGTGTCTGGTGCTTGTGTTGGGGTGTGTATTCATTATTCTTCTCTCTTCTCTCCACACCTTCATTCCCCACTTCCAGTTATTAAATTCCCTATCCAAAAACCCAGATGCTGACTGTAAGTATGGGCTCTACTTCAGAGATGGCAAGAGGAAGGTGGACTACATCCTGGTATACCACTACAAGAAGTCCTCAGCTGGGAAGACTCTGGCCAGGAGAGCTCAGCAGAATGATGCCAGTGTCCAAAGCACCAAGCAGGACCAGCCGCTCCCTGGGAAGGGGGTGCAGCTGGAGATGGGAGAGAGTGAGGCTCACATGGATTATCATGAGGACGACAAGAGGTTCCGCAGGGAGGAGTACGAAGGGAACCTTGTGGAGGCTGGGCTGGAGCTGGAACGCGATGAAGATGTAAGGATGCACTTGGAAGGGTTAAAGATAGAGAGGGTGACTGATGGCCAGGTCCTGGGGATGCTGAGCTTTCCCTGTGAACATGGCTCTGATCAAGGTTGACCAAACTCAGCTCTTGCAGGATTTGATTGCAGTTCTGGAAGTCAGTGCCGTCCTTACCCACTGATTTAGCTGGCTGCAGGGAGTGTGCCATGGTGTTGTAAATGCCCCAGTGAGGTGAAGTTCCTGACTTTTCTTGGCCAAGATTTGTGGCACACCCAGCACTGCAACTTGACTGCGTTGTGCTATCTGGAAGTGAGGCTTAAATTGAACACTAATCCCAGTTTGGTGGGTTTACAGTATGCAGTGCTTTGGCTCCTCTGGTAATTCCAGCTATGAGGGGGAAAAAAAAAATCGGATACAGGCAGTGTCATCTTATTCCTCAATATAGGCTTGAGGAGAATTAAATTTGTTCAGGAGGCTCTGATCCACGCTCCTGCTGGAATACATGGGTCTGTTACAGTTTGCTCTTTCCATTCTTAGACATGAACAGTACAGCTTGTAATGTCTTCCACCTGCACCCTGAAAACAGTATATTCTATTAAAAGACCATGTAAAAAATGATGTATGTGAAGTGCTGCCAGTGTGTGATTAGTAGAAATAGATACAGCAGTATTAATTTCAAAGAAAGCTGCTACAATTATCTGACCCAACCAATGTGCCTCAGACTCTCGAGAGAAAGGGTGAACATTTATACTGTTTTTTGTTTACAGGATCTAAATTTGAGATAAACATTTTGACCTGGGAACAGACTGCAAAAAAATAAGTCTGTCACCTATTAGTCCCAAATTACAGACATTTATATCTTTTATATATTATGTATATGTAATATAAATACTTAACATGGTACAATGCAAGAAAACCCCAAAACCTTTCCCCTTTCTGTCTCCCAGTGAAAATCAGACTTGCTTTCTGTCCAGCTTGAGGGTTCCTGTAGCAAACAGGGAGTTTGCCTCTGCCAGGTCATAGATATTTAAGTCCTTTGCCAGATGGGAGGTTCCACCTCTGACATGTAATATGATTTCAAATGATGCAGAAGGGCTCAAGGGTCAAGCCAGGACGCTGTAAAAGAGAGGAAACCCTGTCCTTTCAGTGGAAGACACCAAACCACATGAGATGAAAGTGTAGAGATGAAAGCAAGACTTGGGGATTTACATCAGTTTCCACAGCCAGTACATCCATGGAGAGGGAAAGATCTGCAATCACTTGGGCCTGAAAAGCCACAAAGCTGCATTGGAGACCTCACTGATTCCAAAACAGCAAAGGTTTCTTGAACAGATAATGTTTAATAAATCACTTAAGCTCTCTTCAATGAAATAGCTGGATGGTCACACACAAAGAATTGTGGTCAGTGGCTCGATGTCCACCGATACTTGATTAAAACAAGACCAGGTTGGACAGGACTTGGGGCAGCCTGCCCTGTCCATGGCAGGAGTGTTGGAACTGGATGATCCCTAAGCTCTTCTTCCAACCCAAACCATTCCATGGTCCTCTGAGTAACCAGTTTCTAGAAAGCCAGTGAGAATATAGCTTTGTGAAAGCTAGTTATTATAACAACTGAGTTGGTGCAGCAGCAAGATTAGAAAGATTCATTGAAATTCATTTCTCTCCTGTTTGCTGAATGCACCCTAGTTGTCCAGTGCCTTTGGAACTGTTGCTCCAGAGGGAGCAAACATGGGTGTATGTGGGAGTGCCAGGAGCACATCCATGTCCAGCCCTCTAAAACACAGCTCAGAGAATTACTGGGCTGCAGGCAAACCACTAATACTGCCATTAACTTCTATCCTCCTTTTGCTTTGTTTGGTAGAGTTCTTCCTACTGGTTTTCCTAATTATAATGGTTTAATGGAGATATTCACATTTGATTCTGAGGCTGCTCCTCTGAGGTATGAGCAGCAGGGACTCTTTCAGCCCCAGCAATTACAACACTCTCGCCAAATCACACCATTTTGGCTGGATGCCTCTGCTTCAAATTTAACTGGCTCAGCCTGTATTTGTGTCTACAGTCATTAGCTTTTATTTCCCAAACAGTTTTTATCTGTTTAACCTTGTGGTAATTGCTCTGGGAGTCAATAGCATTTTTTGAGTCACTTTCTATAGCAGCTCAGCACGATGAGGTGTTCAGTGATTGTCCTGTTGTTAGAAACCAGCTCTCTCAAACGAGATTTATCATGTTGGCCCTAATGGACTGTTTGTTCCTTTAATGTGTATGAATTACAAGGGGTAATGTATTTAACTTCCTCTCATCAGTAACATTTTCCCCTGGTTTTTTTTTTTCTTCTTTTAAGACTAAAATCCATGGGATTGGATTTGTAAAAATACATGCACCATGGAATGTATTGTGTCGAGAGGCAGAATTCCTTAAGCTCAAGATGCCCACCAAAAAGGTGAGTCCTGATTTTCTTGTTTTCCTCATGAAGGCATAGTTTAAACATATGTTCCTCTCAGACCACCTTACAAATGCAGACTTCTCTTTCCATAAGCATTTTAAAAACAATCAACTGATGAACACCAGAAATGAAAATCATAAACGTACTTACTTGGGGCAGCAGAGGGAAAAAGTGGAATGAAGAATGGAAATCAAGAATTTCTGGCTGCTGCCTCTGTCTCTACATGATGAGAGTGATTTCATCCCCAGTATGTTTTAAAATAAGACGTTTCAATGGATGGTGAAATTTCTGTGTGCCTTTTTGACATTTTTTTCTCACTTGAAGACTGCTAAAACTGAACACAAGGATAAGAATTTGTCTCCCTGGGTTTAGTGACTATTCATATACACAGTTAGTCGTGGAGCTGGGGCCACTCTACCACAAAATAAATTACCTTTCAGAATATTGGAAATACCATTAAAGGAATGACAGTGTATTTTCATCAATTCTAAATCCCCCATGATAGACAGACAGACAGACAGACAGACAGACAGACAGACAGATAGATAGATAGATAGATAGATAGATAGATAGATAGATAGCTACCTGCTCAGTGAGCACAGCTCAGAGATGGATTAATATTTAAACACAGCCTGAGTGCAAGTCTCAGACTGCCCAGGGAAGTCCATAATGGAGCAAGAGACAGTCTCCAAGCCCAGCATCATTTATTACAATACAACACTAAAACCACATTTTTAGTATGGATTTCATATTAATCCCCATTATTGCCTCACTTACCAGGGATTTTAATCAGAAGCACAATTTGATTAAAAAGTCTGTTGTGATTCTGTAGTTCCCTAACCCTTGGTTTGACTTTCCCATCCCTTTCTTTCTGGATGATTTCAAAAGTGTAAGCCACACTCCTCGATAGTTTATTGTGACATATTTATCTAATTGCTGGTTTATTCCTTACAGTTTACTCTGACCTATGGATAACCAAAAAGCAGTGAAGTTTTACTGTTTGGTTTTTTTTTCTCTTTGCCCCCTCAGATGTATCAGATCAACCAGACCCATGGCCTCCTGAAAAAGATTAATTCTGTGATTCAAAAAATAACGGAGCCCATCCAGCCAAAAGTAGCAGAACACAAACCTCAGACAGTGAAGCGCCTCTCCTACCCGTTCTCCAGAGAGAAGCAGCACTTGTAAGTGAAAGTCTCTCCTAAATGTCCATGTCCACAGGTTCCAGGCTCTCTGACATCAGCTCAGGCACCAGAGGGTGAGAGGGAACAGGAACACCAACACTTTGGTGGGCATTTCTGCAAAGAATATTTCCGTTTTGCAGTAAATTTACTTTTTGGGGGACTTTTTTGGCTTGATGTGAGGAATGAGTCTTTGCAGAGAAATCTCTGTGTGTTTTAGCTGCTGTTGTGGCACATAATGTGCATCTGTATAACTGTACACTTCACCTGGTAGGCTGCCAAAAGGGGATTTATAACATGGTTTGTAACAGTCTCTTCTCCACATAAAAGAAAATGCTCACTAAAACTTGTAGCCAGAGATGTGGGTTGATAGATTTCAGAATAATTTCATATATCTCGTGTGGGCAGCTGGCACAGGTAGTGCCAACTGGGCCTTGCCTTTGAAGAGTGGTGAAATCAGAGGTGGCTTTGCCATAGATCCCAGATCAGCTAGAACAGCTGTAAATGTGGGTGTAGGGAAAAAATCACGAGGCAGAGCCCAGCCAAAGCTTCTCCTGCCCTGGATTGCTCTACTGCTGCCCTTCCCTGACCAGCATCCCAGAGGAGTTGCTTTGAAGGCCATGTTTATGGATGTGCCAGCTGGAACAAACAGCAGTCCTAGGGCAGGATCTCTTTGCTGCACCCACAGGGTTTTAGTGTTTCATCCAGAGATGCAGGGCACTGATGGGCTTGGGCCAGTCAGTGTGTGTGACATCTTGGATTGTCCTTGGGCTTGCAAGAAATATATTTGTGAGTTTGCTAAGTGCAGGGTGTTCCGGGAGGTTTAGAGAAGGTCCAAAAGGTGCTCCTGAGTTTAGACATGGATGGGCCTCCCACTGTTTGCAGGTGTCTTTTCCTGTGACACCATCTGTGTCTCTGCTGAACAAGGGAGGAAACAGCAGCCTCATAGGGAAAATTATAGATTATGAGGGGAAATTCAGGAATTCAAGGCCAGCAACAGTCAGGAATTCAACTTAAATGAGCATCAGCATGCTGTTTTGTGCTGAAAAACCTATAAAGACATAAAACCAGTGAAATGTATAAGCAGCCTCTTTAAACTGTGGGAGCTGGGTTGGACTTGCTTTTTAAGAGGGTTCCTACAAGCTGTTCTTTAATGTGAGCTCTGAGAGATCCCCAGGAGAAATGAAAATACTGAAGGAGTCAACAATAACAGGAAATTAGTGACTTTTTTTTTTTTTTTTACCTAATGGGCTTCCTTCTAATCTTTTAACAGATTTGATTTGTCTGACAAAGATTCCTTCTTTGACAGTAAAACAAGAAGCACTATAGTAAGTACTGCCTATAAATAATTTATGGTGGTATTTCCTCAGTCCCTCAGTCATGGTGTTAACAATGCCTTTTCAAGTTTATCTTTCTTAATGAAATGCCAAGGATCTCCTGTGCCATCAGGTACTGAAATTATAAACAATTCCAGATTTAGTGCTGAGTAGTGTTTGATGCTAACAGATTGCTGCCTTTTGGAATAAAATTTGGATCTTCTTTCTAGTCCATGAGTAATTTTTTTATAGAGATATCACCAGCTGGGAATATTTAGATTTTACCACTCGTTCTGCCCACTAGCTGCCTGCACCCATGAGTGGTTTAACTTTCTATAACTATACATTGTTCTTTTTACAACTATACATTGTTCTTTTTTCAAAATACTGCTAAATATCCTGAGACAAATTCCACTGAAACAGCCGGGTATTTACAGGGAATATTATTTATAGTTTTTTGGGGGAAACTGTCTGTAATGGTATTGAAAGTGTTGAGGTTGATGGATTTTATCTGACTTACAGATTATAAAATAGAACTGGGGAAGAGGGTGTAGCCTCATTTATAGCCACCAAAGGAGGAGCTGAAAGGCCAGCTGGTGTGACATCCAGGGCAGCTGGAAGGGGCTGTGCCAAGAAGCCCTGGCTACAGCACATTTCAGAGGATAACAGGGAATCTTTGCCCCATTCCACTGTTCCTAACTAGTGTCTTGGAATGTGACTGCCAGCATGCTTTTATCTTAGATTTAACTTCAGCCTTTTGGGATGCCAAGTGGTTTCCAGAAGAGCTTATATCCCAGTCATAGCTGCCTTTCATTGCTGTGGTGATAACGGGTATAAGATATCCAACTTCCCTTTCCTGCTCTGAAATTCCGGCTTATTCTACAGTGTAGTTCCCTGCCAGCCTGAAGAGCAGGGATTTGATGTGAGCACTGGTTATGGGGGTGAGGTGAGCTGGACCAGGGGAAGCAGATGCAGGAGCACGGAAATGGGGAAGAAAAAGGCAAATACTGATTTGGTTTATTTGCTAATAAAACATTTAACGTGAGATTGGGGGGGGGGGAAGTTGTAGGCTTTCTTTTATATGTCCAGATGTATAGCAAAAAAATCCTCTAAGTAATGGAGCTCAACATATGAAGAGTTAAAATTCCTGACAGGCTGAGCAAGGCAGCAAGACAAAATGGCTCCATGGAACAAGAGGGTGAGGAAGACTGACTGGAAAATGGACTGAAACAGGAGCTCAGAGCAGAGGCTGAGAGGAAAAGGAGGGACGGGTTTTTTAAACAACTAAAGGAACACTGGGCATATAAGAATAATGCTCGTGCTGTGCTGCTTTGTGTGAAATCCCTGCAAATCACCCAGTAATGAAGAACATATTGAATGTTTCCCAACATAATTTTATTCTGGGTGCATTGCTGTTTGTATTCTTCTTTCTTAAAGTTCTCCCCTGCCTTTCTCATATGTATTTTTGCACCACAGTGCAAATATTGACCCTTCCACCTACTGTAAAATGAACTGGAATCTAGTCACTACCTGTGAGTCTTTGATGAATAGAAAATAAGCCAAAGACCTTTTAGTTATTAAAAAAGAAAAAAAAAATATTATGTAACTGGAAATCTCTCTGTGACAGCCCTTTAAACAAGACGACAGACAGATGAGCTGTGGGACTTGCCCCGGATGCTCTCACTTGCTTCCTCCAGGGAATTGAGCAAGAGCCAAGTTAGCACACAGATTAGGGAGCTGGGAAACAGTTCCCAGCTCCTTGGACAGGCCAGGCGGTGGGCAGGACGTGCCTTTGCTCCAGGTTTCCCTGTGCTGCCTGCTCGCCTTGCCAGAGAGCATCACTGCCCAGGAGCAGCCGAAAGCTGAACCTCACGGGCAGCCTGCTGAGCTGTGCAAAGCTTACTTGACAATAAATGCAATAAATCCCAAAATAAATACATCTGTTTTGCCACCAAGGTCAGGCAGGCTCAGAGATGTTAAGGTCAGGTGGTGTTAGTCCAGTTTGATAAATGGCTGCGTGCTGTGTACACCCTGTGGGCATAGAGCTCTGCTCAGCTCCTTGGGATTGAGCCAGCCTGTGTCCTTAGAGGAGAGAGAAGAGCTGCTCCAGGTGGAAGAACACCCCTGAGCTCTGATCGATGGCTAATATGAGCAAAAATTGCATTTCTGTTATGCTAGGGGGTAGAAGTAACCCTGTTTGATCCCCTCAATTCTCCTGGTAGCTGACTATTTAGCTAAGGTTTTCTCTCCTGGACAGAAAGCGCAGCGTGGAGAGCTGCAAGCCCTGCTCTCCTGAATACCATGACTTTTATTAAAGAATGATGACTTCATCGATACCTTGGTTTGGCCAATATTTGAGCTGTACACAGAAAGATTGTGCTTTTCACTGGCAGTGTCTGAAGTAACCCTTTCTTTTCTTTTGCTTCTGTAGGTTTATGAAATATTGAAAAGAACGACATGTACCAAAGCAAAATATAGCATGGGTAAGGAACTTTATTTAGCTTTAAGTTCAATATCTTTTTCAGGTATTGAAAATAATTGCATGTTGTAAATGGCTGTGGAGTTTAGATTTCCCTCCACTCTCTAATTTGATGTATGTGGGTGTAATTGTGTTATTTGGAAATTTGATTCAATTCATGCAGCTCTTTGACATTTTTTCAAATGTGAATTTATAGCTTAAACTCTAAATTAAATGGTAAGTGAGCATGTAGCCCCTGCAGATGTGACTTAGGATGGATGATGACTTAAACCAGCAGATGAGATGTGCTCTGTGTTCTACACTCCCTGAAACGGATGGGAGTATTTCTGTGAAATCAAGTAACTGCAGTGAAAGTCTGTGGCTCAACCCATTTTGTTCAAGCAGGAACCCCACATTTTATACTGGGACTGTTTTACAGTGACTTGAGTTGAATGGTCTTGACTGATGGCTGTCCTGAGTGGAACTGAGGTGAACCCCCTGGAACAGCCAGGGGCCAAGGCTTGCACTGGAACTGGGCACCTCAGCCTTCAGAGCGGTGCTGCAACTCAGGGGATGTGAAGTTTGTACTACCATGACCAAGAGTTCTAGGCCCTACGATTTGTGCTGTAAGAATTAAACCAAATAAAGATGAATTGCAAATCAGGTCACCTTAAAGATTTGTTGGCAGCTGACCCTGCTCAGATGTTATATACTTAATTTTATACATGATAGACAGATATACACTTGACTGTGGGACCACAGTTAACAAATAATAGTTAATAGTAAATGCAAACAACTAAGGTGGAAGGGTGAATTCCCAAACAAAGTGAGGAAAGTGCATGAACGTGGAAGAAAATGTTTGGTAACTGTTGAAATCTATTATGGCATTTATTTGCCTACAAGCAGTTAAATAAAACAATAGGAACTTGAACTACAGGTAGTTCTGTTCAATATTGACCCATCAGCTCCTTAGAAAGACATCAAATAATAGAAGAACAATTATGCTACAAATTATTTCCACGCTTTGACTTTTGTGTTGAAGTAACAACTCACAATCCACAATTGTTGACTCCTTATATAAACTAAAATTTGGTGTCCAGCCAGTATTAACAGAAGTGCTGTTCTCTGTAGCATGGGAAATCCAAATTACCCTGTGACTTTCAAGACCCTTTTTGAGTCTGATGCTGGATCATTTTCACTGGAAATTACATCTTTAGGCTCTTGAAAGGGGAAGGTCACACAGATTAGTTTGAATTCTTGCCTTGGAGTTGGTTTCTAAGTTGATTTTTTTTTTCCCCAGAAAATGGGAAACACAATAGGGATTAGTTGAATAGGGAAGACAATAATGGATGGTAGAGTGTTAGGATTCCTGGATGGTTCTTCTACCTGAGACTGGCAAGTCCGCATAATATTGCTAATAAAAATGCTGTCAGGCCAGCCCAGCATAACTCAACCAGCTCCTTTGTGTTCCAGTGCTGGAATGCTGGGTTACAACCCAGCAGAGGTGGCAAACATTTAAGCAAACACAGATAATGCTGCAGCACTGCTGCCCAGCATAAAAAAAGCAGCTGCCCAGGGGAACACTGCAGCCTTTGTTACTTATCAGGAAAATTTTGTGAAAACGTGGATCTGGCTTCACTGTTAAATCCAGATCTAGTAGAAGGGGACTATGTAGCTCTTCTCACAGCTCTAGAAAAATAATTTATCTGTTCACCAGTTGTTTCTGCCAGGAGTGTGGAAACATTTGCAGACAATTCATAGACCTATATAATCTTAAATAGGGCTTTGAAAATTAATGATACCGCAAGATACTGAGCTCTCCTGGAGCTGCTCCTCCAGCAGGTGATTAGTATCTTGAAAATGTTAATGAACTTGAACAATCCCCCTTTTAAGAGCAATCAAAAATGACTCTACAGTGAGCTGGTTTCTTGTTCACAGTCACTGTTCCTTCAAACCCAGTCCTACACTCCTAGCCATGAACTGATGGGCAGCATGGAGCACACTGGAGCACCTCATTTTTCTTTTCTTTTTTAAAGTCTTTTCAAATCCTCCCCAATGCCAGTGGCCAGATTTATATATATTATTTTTCTTTTCAGTTGGCATTAATCACCGTTGCCCTGCACAAAGACAAGTGCTTGACTTAGCTGTGACTCAGCACCCAAAACTGGTTCATTCCATCTCCAAATGTATGTTCATGGGCGATACAATGCCTCCAGACGTGGTGAACAGAATTGGAAGCAGCTCTATTAAAACCAGCAGCTGCAGGAGGAAAGAACATTAGGGAATTAACTAGCTCCAGCCCTCCAAAGGCCCAGGCCCAGCCACCTTTGGGAATGGTGCAGTGCTCCTCCAAAACTTCCCCACCAGCTCCTCCCACTCCCGGGGTTAAGGAGCGACACCACCTCTGGGAAAGGCGGGACTCCTCCTCCTAGTCCCTTGTGCCACCGACAGTTAATAGATGAAGCACTAATTGCTTTCAGCCTCATGCATGTCACTAATAAACGGCTGTGTAAACAGGGAAAGGAGAGGGAAGAAAGAAGGAAACTGCCCTTTTAAATAAAAGACGAAAATGTGGTAAATATGGTAAGTATTACACCAAGGTCTTTGCAAAGGCTTTCCCTACAATTTCTCTGATCAATCTGAAACCTGAATTCAAAACTTTGTGTGGGTGATGCGTGTGGATGTGGATTCCCCTATGCCATCAATTCCAGCCATATTCTCCTTGTGATCCAGCCTTCTGCTACACTTTCAAATCTTCAGGCTTGCCCTTAAAATCAAACTGACTTTTCAGAAAATGTAATTTATTTTAATGACTAATTTCAAGTCATTGGCTTCTAATTCTTGATTCTCAAATATATATGACTTCCTCTTGCTGTCTGCAGTTTTCCATTTCATAAAATGAGTCATGTATAATAACCTATATGATTAAAAATGAAACTACATGGAAAGGAATGAGATGGCAGTAAAATCATTATCTGATCAAATGGCTGTTATTTTGAGGGAAATCTCCAGGAAGGATGATGCAGTGAGGCTGTCTAACCTTGAAATTATAAATAACTATTATGTCTTTATTTTTCAAGGGATCACCAGCCTGCTTGCCAATGGAGTTTACAGTGCTGCATATCCTCTGCATGACGTAAGTGATCTCACAATATATTTTACACGCCTGCTGTCTGTCACCAAGAAATCCCCTCATTGGTGGCATCATTCCAAACATGACTGACTTTCTTCTCACTTGTGTCACAACTGGAGTAACTTCTGCAGGGTGTTTCCATCCCTCTGCTCGCTTTCAAGGAATTCCCCACCTCAGTTCTATGTCCAATGATCATAAATTTGAACATAACATTAGAAGGGTTGTTACATTGTTTTCTTCTGTTGAAATTCTGTTCTGAAATTCTTCTGTTGTTTCCTGACCTTCTGCCCCCAAGATCTCTGGCACCAATGCCAGGAAACACATTCATTCCCAGGGCACCAAATAGCTGGTTCCCTTGGCAACATCTCCCTGTGGAGATGTCAGTAGCTGTGTGTCTGTGCAACCAGAAAAAACCATAAGCAAGGACGTCACATATTCTGTGGGGCTGGATGTGACTGCAGACCTTCCCACTGATGAAGTCTGCTTCTGAGCAGCTCAGTGAGATGTCAAGAGTGTGTTCAGCTGTGATGCTCATTGAGAGGGTCAGTAAGAGCTCGGGAATTCTGGTGGCACTCAAGCCAAGCCAGGGATCCCCATCCTGTCAGAGGCACACACAGCTGGGTGCTGGTGTCCTTCTGATTTAGAGGTTCAGGATGCAACTAGAACTGACAAACACACGCTCTTAGCCTGCAGAAAAGCTTGGCAGATGTCAGAGGGACTGGCAGTCATGCTGCTCACTCCTGAGGTGAGTGTGAGTGTCCAAGGGCTGTCAAACCCGTGCTGATTTTCTGGCCTGGGATTTGAGGGTGAAGTGTCTTCCTGGTTTTCTGCTCCCCACACTCACACTGG
Source organism: Phainopepla nitens (assembly GCA_013400175.1). Lineage (NCBI taxonomy): Eukaryota > Metazoa > Chordata > Aves > Passeriformes > Bombycillidae > Phainopepla > Phainopepla nitens. The sequence goes on from VXBQ01004805.1 coordinate 237,041, forward strand.
TTTTACATGGGACTGTGTGAGCTTTATCTTAGAGCAGCCTCTTTGTCTCCCTGATGTTTGTCATAATGTCAAGGCTCTCAAACTACAGCAGTGCTGCGTAGAAATTGAGAAAGAAAGGTTAAATAAACTTATCTTCCTGTTCTTGCCTCACATCTTTAGACAGCTGCTGATAGTCTTGTATAGAAATTATTTATTGCCTTAGTTTACTCAAAAATAGCTCCAAATTAAAACCTCAAATCTAATCAGCCCTGAGTGTTTGGAGTGTCTGGAGAGCGAGCAGCTCTCTCAGCTGGTTTCTTCTCTTTCCAGCGGACTGAGGTGAACCCCAAATACCATGGCAATACTGCATCTTTTCCCTTGACATTTTTAGGCCACCTTTATCACTTATTCATTCCTTTTCCCCCCATGACAGACACTACTGCTCTTCCCTAATGTGCCCAATGACAGAAGACGAAGTGTGCTGTGACAAATGGGCTCCTAAAATATAGCATTATTTTACAGATTGCTTTTTCTGGTTTTGATGCATTAAGTGAGTGGGAAACATGAGTATGCAGGATGCAGAGCAGTTCTTGGCACAACCTGCTGGATGACACAGATTTTCTCTCTCTTTAAAGGGTGACTATGAAGGTGAAAACGTGGAGCCCAATGACAGAAAAGTAAGTTCTGGCACGGAGGGGTTTAACATATTCACGAGAATCCCAGCCTGAACAGTCACCCCTTGGAATCTGGATATTTTTGCCAAGATCCCACAGAAAATGCTGCAGAACAGCACTAAATGCCAAGCAGTTTAAGAAAAAAAGTGCTTTCCAGCATTTAAATTTGCCCAAATGTGGAATGTGGTGGGGATATGTATAAAGTACCCAGCTCAGTAATGACACATTTCATGCCACATTGGTAAGAACATTGACATATAACTCCTCCTAAAGTTCAGACAATGTCATTTCAGGCCACTTCTGATGAGAGTATGCTCAGTCATATTCTTGTATCTGTATTGGGCATAAATCCTGCTTCATTCCATGGCGTGAGGATCAGAATTGGAGGAGTGGGAGGCAGAGGCAGTTTATGCACATAAGCATAAAAGTGATTGGGAAAGATAAACATTGAATATTCATCAGGAATAAGAGGTCCTCAACAATGTTTTAATCTGTGCTCTGCCCTATGGATGTGCACTGAGGCATTGCATCACTTTTTGCTGAAGTTAATTCTTTAAATTGTGGTTTTATTGTCTGTATAGTGAAAGACATTTGTTCACTGTGGTAAAACAAGTAGGAATTATTCTAAGGAAGTACTTTTCCTAAAGAAGTAGGCAGTAGTACTTTATAGTACTTTATAGTCCCGAAAAATACTCTGAACTTTCAGGTTGTAGGAAAAGCAGATTTAAAGGCCTTCAGGCTTTATATATATAAATAGGTTCTCAAAATTGACAGTGTGCTGGTCCGTCAGGCGCAAATGGCTCATCAAAAGGCAGTGAATGTTATTTCCCTCCGTCTATTGATTTGTGTTAAAAATACCACACATCTGTCTTTTCCTTACTAAGCAACACATCGCTCAACTAAAAATAGGATGAAAGTTCACATTTTCTGAAAGTGTTCAGATTATCTTCTTCATAAGTAACATCTCAAACCTCGCAAATTCACTAATTTCACAACTTCATTGTGTGTTTGGAAGTGTTTATATTGGCTTTTGACTTTCAGTTCCATCAAATAATCTTTTGGTGTGTTTTGGCATGTCTCTTCTGGTTTCTTGAAGCTTTCTTTAATCTTATCCAGTACTGGGCCAGGCCTGTGCCTTTTTTAACAAGAAAATTAAAGATTTGAGGCATAGAAATGAAGTAAATATTTAGGTCTAGTGTGCTGATCTCTTCTAATCATGTCTTTGAAGCTGTGCTTTGAATATCAGGCTGATAAATGTCAGGATAAATGAGATAATTCATTTGTACTTTAGGCACAAATCTGGTTTCAAGTTGCAGAAAACTAAAACATGGCACTGATGCAAAATCTCCCCAGTTTAGTGTTTTCCTGAAACGCCTGACCAGCTTAGATCACAGAAAAGGAACCTAATTTCCATCATAAACTTAGTTTGAAAGATTAAATAAACATATATATATATAAAAGGAAGGGCTTAGCTAGTGCTGCACGTGGATGTTGAGGTGTCCCAAATCTTCCCAGACATAGGCAGTTGGCCTTAAACCTTTGGAAAATATAGTTGAAAGAAACCTAAAGCAGAATAAAAATAAAATTTGCAAGAATGTTGCTGTTTAATAAAGGCCTGCTGTTAAGTTTCAGTTCCTGCCCTTACCGTTTTAAGGACATTAATAATGATGAATGATTTTGGATTGCAGAGGGGAGAACCCACAGCCCACTTACATTTTTGACATCATATTTCTGTAAAAGCTGAGAAGTTGCTTTGGGGTTTTTTTGTTGGTTTTTTTTTTTAATGAGCCAAGCCATTTGTATAAGTACAGCAGTTCAGCTTGGAAATTCTCTGTGAATGGTTTGGCGGGAGAATTCCAAAATTGCTGTAGGGATGTTGTTTGCTCTGGGATTTCTCTGTGATCAAGTGTGAGCAGGAGGAATGGGCATGGGCAGTGGCCAGGCTCTGGTTTGCCCTTTTCTTTTGCTGCATTTCACTGGAGACATGTAGGAGTTTGACATCTGTCAAGTTTCTCATGATAAAATAGCCTGGAGTTTAGGGAATAACGTCCTGTTTGGTCTAGGAACAAGATTAATCCTGTTGCCCTCCCTCTACTGATACTGCTTTCGGTCTTCGTTCCCCATTGAGTTTAATTTCTTGTTCACTCTGTGTCTGAATTGAATGAGGGAAAAAAGTTTGAGAATCACTATTTATATGTTTTACAAAATAAAGGATAAGTTGAAGGTCTCAGAGGAACCTATTTTTGTGAGACATTCAGTTTTGCAAATCAGTAACAGGGATCATTGTTTTCCTTGGCCCACATCCTGACAGAAAGGAAGAGTGGAAATCATTGGCTTCTGGTGGTTTAAGGCTGAAAAAAATTTTAAATGCTGCCTTTGAGGCACCTCAGCCCAGCACCTCTTGCTGGATGCTGAATTACACCAGAATGGCCTGAAGTTGTGTCAGGGGAAGTTGAGATTTGATGTCAAGAAAAGGTTCTTCCCCTGGAGGGTGACTGGGCCTACAGATCACAAAACCAGCACTACTGTCCCTCTCTCCACTGTAGGTATCCATCAGTCCAGCTGCTGAAGAGCCTTTTAACGTGCTGGAGTTCAGCAGTCTGCCGGGCACACCAAACCATCACATTTACTGTTCATATTTAAGGCAGGCTGCGTGTGTTGGCTCAATTTGGGCTGAAACCCTGGCACAGTGAGACCAGGCCTGTGGGTCCCACATTGGCCACAGGAGAACCCACTGGTGCTTCAGCTCTCCCCTTTCTCTTGCCTTTCTGTTTTCCAGCTCCTGTGTGAGGAGTGGGCAAGCTACGGAGTGTTTTATAAATACCAGCCCATCGACCTGGTGAGGTGAGAGTTCAGCCCTTGGTGTGGAGTTTCCACGGGGCAGGGATGAAGCTCTGCAGGGATGCATATGCCCTATGCCCCTGGGGGCATGCTGCCCTCAGTGCCACTCCTGGGGGATTACAGAGAATGGGAAATTCACTGGGAGAAAATTAATTTTCTGTGAGTTTAGAATGTGCTGATATATCCCACACAGTGTAAAAGCTTGTGGGGGATATATTTTTAATTAATTTTGTTTGCTCATGATAAGACCTGAGACTCTCTGAAGAAAATGAGGTGCTTTTTTAAGAGGATTCACTCACAGAAGGTCCAAAGATACCAATTTGCACAGCAGAAACACAATAGAGGAAAAAAATGACCACTGGGACAAACTTGTTTTCAGGGTGCCTGTATCTCTGAATGGACTCCAAGCATCATGAGAAAGAGAGTCCTCTGAGAAGAAAAGAATTCCCACAGGTCCTCAGATCTTACTTTCTCCATGCCTAATCCAGATGTGATTCATCATTTTAGTCATGTTATATTTTAAGAAATAAGAAACATTTTTCTCTCTCTCTCTGTTTTTCTTTTTTTTCTAAATGTATTTCAGAAAATACTTTGGAGAGAAGATCGGGCTGTATTTTGCCTGGCTGGGAGTTTATACACAAATGCTCATTCCAGCTTCAGTTGTAGGGATTATCGTTTTCCTCTATGGCTGTGCAACTGTGGATGAGAATATACCCAGGTAAAATGGATTAATAAATAGATTCTTTTGTTGGAGAGCACTTAAAACTCGAAGTTGCCTCACCTTAGAAATGTTTTGTCAGTAATATCTAGGCCGAGCTGAAATTGGGGTTTCTTGGTCCTGGGTCTTGTCCTGTGCCACCTACATCCCAACACCCCAGTCCCCATTCTCATCTTTGCCAAGTGACTGTTGCAGCAGGATGGTGTGCTCCTAAAACTCTCCATCCTTACACTTCATCTTTTGGAAGCTGTGCTTAAAATTAATCCACCTCCACAGGCCCCCCTGATCTCAGCTTCAGTAAGTCACAGAGCTCTTCCAAGGGCACAGAACAGCCCATTTCTATCTCATTAGCATTCATTGTTAATATGACTTGGGGAGTTTGCATCGATGTCCTAAAAATAATTCTTGGCCGGTTGCTCAGGTGATCGGGATTTTTTGCCAAACTCAGATCATTATGTTAAAACAAACCAGCAAAATTCTGCTAATGAGGGGGTTTGGTGCTTCCCAGCACAGAGTGCTGAGGAGGGCATTGTGTGACAGAGAGACGCATCAAGAATATACATTCCTCAGATAAGCTGCTACTGTGATCACATCAACAAAATCTGGATATCCTCCTACTTTTAATCTTTCAGCAAGTTTTGTATTAAAACATTTTTAAAGCCCTCTGATTTTCCATTATTCGCCCTGCATGCATCATCAGCTGGAGATGCACATGACATGGTTTGTACAACAAGCACCAACCCTGAATAACAAAGCAGATAACGGGTACCAGAAAAGATTTAATTTTTTTCCTGTTCATTAAGATTGCTTTGTAGTGCTTCCAACAGCTGAAGAAAGTCAAAGGGAGAGTCAATGTTGCTATTTCACAGATGGAGCACAGAGGAGATAAATTGGTCAAACTCCAGTCTCTTGATGTTCAGAACTTCCCTTGTACCTTATCTATCACTATAGTTTGTATTTCAAAACATGTTTTATTTTATTTTTATTTGTTTTTATTCTGTAAGACCTTAAGAGTAGAAAGCATAGAGCCTTATGGCTTTCTTAATGTTCCCCCTTATTCCCTGGAATGGAAATAGAGTTGGGGAAGGAAGGAGGGAGGGAAACAGCCTCACATGAGGATTTCAGCCCCTGCAGTGGTGTAGGATTGTATCCAATGATCCTACATAAACAGAATTTCTGTAGGAAACTACTTTTCTGCTGTCCAGAGGAGAAAAGATCCCTAGAGCATCAATTTGAGCCATCCTGACTGTGCTTTTCCCTTCTCTTGTGGCTTTGTCGCAGTATGGAGATGTGTGACCAGAGAAACAACATCACCATGTGTCCCTTGTGTGACAAAACGTGCAGTTACTGGAAGATGAGTTCTGCTTGTGCCACTGCCCGTGCGAGTCATCTGTTTGATAACCCTGCAACTGTCTTCTTCTCAGTCTTCATGGCTCTCTGGGGTAAGAAGATCTATGTCTTGATGTTAAGCTTTTAATTATTGAAAATACAACAGGAAGAAACAGAGGAGATAAAGCTGTATATTTATACACAGGCAGTTAATGATACAAAGAACTTCTCTTTTTTCTTCTTCTTCTTCTTCTTCCTTTTTTTTTTCCTTTCCCATGAAACTGTCACACCCAGATTTATATTCTGGACTGGAGGCTAAAATTCAAAAAGTTGCTCAAGCTGAATAGCAAATGAAATTGTTAAGCATCTGTCATAAAACTGCTGCGTGGTATGTCAAAATTTCATTAACAGGATTGCACAGCTTGCCAAAAAAAAATAATCTCTTTGCAGAGCCAGCTTCCACTTTAGAGCATTACAGAAGAAATGTATTAATGTACTCTGCGGTTGAGGGGAGCGCTCTGGGGGGAAGTGTAATGGCCTTTAGGATCTTCAGGACAAACCAACATTGATTCCTGAGTGTGCTCCGAGATGCAATTAGGTTTATCAGCAGGCAGACATCATGCAAGGAGACTGGGAAGAGGGAACAGTGGTGGAGAGGGATTTTTCCTGATCCTGATGTCGCCATCATGCTTTGAACTCTTTCTGGGCACTTGGGTCAAAATATGAACCTTTTCCTGAAATCTTTGTGAGGAAGTCTTCAGGAATGGTTATGGAGGGCTTCTCCCCTCCCTGCTGGGGGAGGGATGGGGAATCTCCTTGCTGTAGGAATGGGCTCTAGGGGAGAGGAGCTCCACTGGCCACGTATTCCCAGCAGCTGTAAGAGCAGCACAAGCCTTCCTGTACACCTCATTGTGAATTAACATAACCTGTTCTGGATTATATTTCATCCTAATAATACACCCTGAGTTTTTATCTCTTCCAGTACGTAGAGAACTGTTTGTACATACCATTAATCTGAACTGATCTAAGTACAATTCAACGTAATTTAATTTTCTTTTTTGGCCAGGGTCTGTGTTTGGGATAACATAGTTTTAGATGCAGCATGAGAGCTTATTATCAAGTACCACAAGGAAAGTCAAGTGTCAGCTTTGGTCTCCCTCATTTACCATTATTGTGAGCCCGACATGGATCTTGGCATGTTATCCTCTTGTCCAAAAAGTAAAAGTTTGGCTCCCTTTCTACAGCCAGCAACTATGGGTCCCTTCATCCATTTTTTTTACACTCATGTGCAAAATAAGGCATATCGGCAGAAGCCAGGTTCTGGCCCTGCACGAAATCTGAGAGGGTTTTGAAGTGGGATGTCAAACTCCTCTTTGGAGCCAACAAAGTTTTATTGTAGTACAATATCATATAAAACAAATGTTGTTTCAAAGAGGTCTTTTTCAACTGGAAAACGAAGAACTTTCTCCACAGTGTTGAATTTGTGTTGTTAAATTCACATACAGTTGAAATAGGAAAGTGCAGATGCTCATGGCAGAGTAGGGATGCAGCTCCCTGGCATCTTCCCCCAGAGCTCCCAAAACAACCCAGCATTCCAGACACTGTCCTCTCCTTTTGCCATGATGTAAGTCAGTGCCACAGGAGGGTTTCCAGCAGCCTCTTATTCATTTTCCATATCTCTGGCTGTAAATGGAAGCTGCAGCCCCCACGCAGTGTGAGAACTGCTGGTGGTGAGGAGAGGAGAGGCAATTCCAGTTCCTTGAGACAGGGACCCTCTCAAGACACAGCCCTGGCCACCTTGATTCACAGGAAGCCTCTGGCTTGTGAAGGGGCTCAGCTGTAGCTTTTCCACATGAGAGTTTCACTTGGAAGGCAAATGAATGTCATGGCCCCAGCCTGGCTCCAGTCAAGAGGGTGTCCTTTCCTCTCTGTTCAACTTTGTTACCCTCTCCTTGCCTCTGTTTTTTCTGGATATGAACGTTTCTGAGCACATCTGTTAATACTCACTGTGGGAAGCTCCTCTGGGAACACCATTTCTTGGTAGACTTGCCTCTTTCATAATCACTTATTTATTATACAGTACTGGTGTATTCCCAGCATCTAAATATGTCCTCTGAGAACTCACTCAGTCTCAGGGGCAGATGGACTGATAAAAATTGGGATCATTCATGGGGACTCAAGAATTGCTTTAATGAGGTTTTTTTTCTCTGAGCCTTCTCCATCAAAAAGAAAATGGCTGGGGTTTTAATGATTTAATAAGGCTCTTAAAGGCTTCCTCTTTCACACCTGCCCACATGCAGCTTTCACAAGAGTATTTGTGTTTGAGTGTGATGGTTAGAGCCAGCCACACTATTGTGACCATGAGGTGGATGTAATTATAATGACATAAAAATGCTTTATCTTGATAACTTTGAGGAGATAACTCTGCCATCAGTACAAGTGAAATCATTCCTATTTTGTACAGGTAAGATTCAGGTTTCTTGGACTCACAGATGAAACAATATGCAGTTGAAGACCAATAATATAATTAATCACACATAAAAATATTTAAATAAGTTTGGCTGACTGGCTTTCTTAGACCCCTTAAAAATCGCAGGCATCTTCCTACATAAAGCTGTGGATGTAACAAATGCCCTTTTTTCAGCTCACCTGGATAAAATATTTGGCTCCTGGCACATCAGTGTTTCCCAGCCAGACCTGACTGCTGAATAAAAGAAAACAGAAATTAAGTCATGTGGTAATCTGTGTTCTATGTTAAACTGTTGTTTCAGCTGCCACCTTTATGGAGCACTGGAAAAGAAAACAGATGCGCCTCAACTACAGGTGGGACCTGACTGGGTTTGAAGAGGAGGAGGTTTGTCCCTTCAGTTCTGACTCTTTACCTTCCACCTTGCTGTTGCCCTGACCTTATAGACTTTGCCTCGTGTTCCTGGGAGGGTTCCTTCCTGTGGGAGGAAGGAAAGTCGTTATAGATGAAGCATTTGAGGTTTTTGTAGCAAGGGCATGACTAGTTGGGTCCTGTTGCCATGGGAACGTAATTGTATAGCCACAAAATGGGATTTTTTTTTTTTTTCTGAAGTGTGTAGTGGGGTCACACCTAGCAGTGTAGGCATGGAATGTACAGCTCAGACCTTCTGCCAGGCTGAAGTCAGGGTGACAAGAGCCAAGGCCCTCATTCATCACACACTGCTATAAATCAGAAATGAGTGCACTGAAGCTGATAAAGTTACAGCGCTGTAAAAAAAGCACTGAAAAATTCCTATTAACTTCAACGATGCAGTATCAAGCCCTGAATTGGAAAATACCTCAGAAAGCATTTCCAGACATGTGGGCTTGAGACATGGGGAGGGGACGTGGTGTGGAGGTGATGGAGTTTTTGCAGTGGCTGAAACAAAAAGTAATATCCCTGACCAGGTTTATGCTAAATTTACTAAAGAGCATAAAGGAGAAAAGGGCCAAATCTATATGAAAAAAGATCTTCAAAATCAATTAAGTTTTAGAAGGAAAGGAGAGAAAATCCTCAGTCAGCTGAGAAACTGTTTCCCACCTTTTTGGTTTTGATTTTGCCACTTCACAGAATATAAAAGAGACTGGAGCAGAGCACAGTCCCAACCTCCAGCCTTGCCCAGCTGTTGTTATTAAAAAAAGCATGACCTCCCTCGTCAGGTCTCTATATGTCCTAAATAGGTACACAACAAATACTGCTCACATGAAACACAGACCTCATCCGCCCTTCCTGGATTTGACACTCTGCAGCTCACTGAGCCTGGCACAGCCATCACTCCCCTTGCCCCCAGAGCCTTTCTGTTGCAATTATCTCCCCTTAATATGTTCATCTCCTCCATAATATATTTAGGTGCCCTGTGCCAGCAGCCTCTGCTCTGGTCCATACCTATTTACTGGAGGAGAAAATAGGGATTTATTTCCTGGACACCATATGCTCCTTTATTTTTGGTAACTTGTTAGCATCCATGAAAGTGGAGAGGATTAAGTGTATCTTTCCAAAATCTGCTTCATGTCTGAGTTCAGAGCTCTGCCCAGCCAAACCAGCCACTGTCAATTCTGTATATTTTATTCTGTGTTTTTGGTGGTCAATGATAAATAATACAGTCATGGGTTTAGCATGGGATTTAAGTTTCTCCTGTTGCTGATTTGGGGGAAACTTAACCTAGAATCATGTTGAACTGTTGGGGTTTTGACTGAAATGCTAAAGCACAAAGTATCTAATTTTCTGGTGTTTTTATGGATGCCTGCTTCACACAATACTTGCAGTAATGTTAATTAGTATAGAACATGAATAGACTGAGTTTTCTCTGGTAGTGTCTAACCATCCAATGTACCTATGTTCGTTTTATGTAACTTTTAACATAAAAATACAATATGACCTGCAACAGTTCAGTAATCAAAGTTTTGTTTATTTGTTTGTTGTTTTTTCTTGTTTTTTGTGGTTTTTTTCTGGTTTCCTGAAGGAGGCAGTCAAGGTTTGGAAAACATTTTTTTTTAAAATTGCTCCTACCTTTTTTTTTCCCATGTCTACTGATGAATGCCATCTTTTGATCTCCATTTCTCCTTTTTCGAGCATCACATTTTCTTTGGAACTCCCACTGATTGCTTTGCCTTTGCACTCTTCCCCTCTCCACTTGTTCAGACTTTTTTCAGCTCCATTCTGTTTCTCATCCTATGTATAATTTTAAATTCTGACTCTTTTATGAATGCATAATAATTGGGAATTCTGAATCTATGAATCTTCCTCAGTCTTTTGGCTGTCTCTTACTTCCAAGTGTTTCCTGCACCTTCTCCTGCAATGCAGATGGAGAATCTGTGGATGCGGTCCAGGACAGAATTAGGGGAACACACCAACTGACAACTTTATGGGATCCCAAAGCCAAGTGTTTTGTACACTTACAGCAGAAAATTAATCCCCTCATGAGCTGAGAATCACTGAAATTCATTAATGACATTTAACTTTTATCAAAAATAGAGGTAACTGAAATCCAAGCATCATGAGCCATGCTGTCTGCAGGTTGTGCTGCATATCTCATATATTAAATTTAATCTACACAGCAGTTCACATTGTCCAAATCATTCTGCAGTTGCTCCTGTAGACACAGGACTTTACATTTTTTTAATTATACTCAGCTATCAATTGACATGAATGACATACCTTGTGAATTGGAATTCAGTTAGAAAACTCAGAAATTATCGGGAAATCAACCTGCAGAGAGCTCACCCAAAAGAGAAAATAAGTAATGTCGCTTTTTAATTAAATAAGACTTCTTTCACAGGATCATCCAAGAGCAGAATACGAAGCGAAAGTTTTAGAAAAATCATTGAGAAGAGAACACAAACATAAAGAGGTATGGTAAAAATATTCATTTGTTTCACTTATGAAAAAGAAGGTTGTAACAGCAGGTAGTGACCCAAGACTAAGAAATAGGTAAAAAATAGTCAGTGCTCACTGTGTTTAAATTCCAGATGTCTTCATCCATACATGAGATGCTCGGGGTCTGCCAGGCACAAGACCTGATTAAATCTAAAAATGCCTTTACTAATTAGATTCAGGAGTGTGGCTCAGAGGAACTAATTGAGCGTCATCAAAGAGGTGCTCCTCTAAAGCTAATAAATCAAGTTTGAGAAAACTGTAATAAATCAAATTTGAGAAAACCGTAACAAACCATCTTGTTCTGTGCAGTAAAAGTACCTAAAGTCTCTCAGGAGACGTTTTCTGTCTTCCTGGACTTTCTCTGCAAATAAAAATATTAATGAAGAGTACTAATACAGATTTCCAGGCCAAATTCTAGCTTTGGCAATAACTTTCTGCCTTTTAAAAACATAGCTTCCCCTTTTATCCCACTGAACAAGGCAGTGCTCACTTACGCTCTGAACCTGCTCTTTACATCACTGTGAGAAAGGTGCTGCCAGTCACCCCAGGAGCATCTGCCTCTTGCCAAGGGATGGTGCAATCCCTACAAGCAGCTTCCCTGTCCTTTCACTGGAGCTGGAATTCCTTTCCTGTCAGCAGCAGAAAGATTTGGAAAAGCTCCTTTCCTCCCTGGCACACTGATGCCCCCATCCTACCTGAGGTTATTCTCCCTTTACTGCAAGAAGTGAGCCATTTGTGTGTCGTGGTTTTAATGAGAGAAGTAAAAACTCCGGCATAAAATTTGGCAGAATCTCCTCTCTTGTGTCTGTTGCCAGCGGCAGCACAACACAGAACCATTCCCTAAATTGGGTTTTTATGACAACCCTGCAATAACATATAAACTCTTTAGGGGCAGCACATATAGATGAGTGTTAAAGTAAATTATACTTGAGTACTGCTGGGCCCCTCTTCAAAGATGCTACAGAGCTGCTGGTGATGTGTTCCCATTAACCTACCTATAGGATGCTATCTGTAAGTGGTTCAGGGCCATAAGCAAATCAAATCCTTTTTTAAATCCCTTGCAGAAGAGAAGCAATTTGGGTTCCTGCACCATTATAGGCTGGGTAAACAATTTTGGATGCAGACTTTATTGTATTCTACTAAAAACCTTTAACTTGTACTTTTGAGTATAATCAGAATTTGGATCTTAAATGTGGAAGACTAATCAGACAATTAATTAATAGTGGCCCTGTAATATTGGAGAATTAAAGTTGAGCAATTAAGAAAGGATTTTTTTAAAAACTAGACTATTTATAAGTTTTTGGGCTGTGTTCAATTTGGATGTTACTAATTTTGGAAACGTGAGAAAAATTCTTTCATTGGAATCTAGTGTATTACAGTTCAAATTCAACAGTTGTAAGACTTGGAAACCTTCTTAAAGAAAAAATATCTAATGCTAAACCAAAATTCCTTATAGCTTTTTCAAGAGATGTCTAATTGAAAAAAAATTAAAGAAAAAAAAATTGGACATTCTTTGCACATTATAAAAGTGAAAGCAGAGCACAATCCTGTATTGAAAAGGGAATATCCTTTGCAAGATTGCCTGATGTTCCCTAGGATTTGGGGCAAGCATTTCTCTTTCATTGCTGTTACATTTTATTAACTTAAAGCTGAAACACAAAGCCTTAAGCAAACTAACAGAGCATTCACTTGTGCTAAAGTGCTGTGTTGGTAGAGAATATGGAATTAATTAATGGAATTAATTGAGCAGCGCGTTGCAATGCCATATTGCCCGACCCTTTTCTGTTTCCTTTGACTGCCATCAGAAGCACCGATATTTTCCAGAAGAGACAGCAAACAAATGGAGACAAAGAGTTAAGACGGTCATGGCTGGGGTGAAATTGGTTCTTTTTATTCAAACTTAGGAAGAAATTCAAATTATGAGTAATTATGGAAGACACAAATCAATTTGGATTTGGCTGTTGAACCTTTGTTTAATATTCATGTTCAGTTTTGGGTTTCTTCCTCTTCCTCCCCTCGTTCCTCCAGCACTGTTTGGGACACTGGTCTGTAAGTTGGGAATGGAACTGCATAGCTAATATTAGATTCCCCATCCTGGATGTTAATGTTTTGCAGAGGAGCATGGGTCGTGTGTTGAAAGAGCCGCTTGCGCTTCCCTGAGACAACATGCATGTCATAAAAATAGAATTTGAGCAATATTTTTATGTGCATTACAACGTGTCCATCATCCTCTGCCATGTTCCTTTTGCTTTTGATTTTCTGGTGTTTCGAAACAATTCCGGGCATCCAAGTTTGTGAAGGACTCCAGAGGAGCAAAGCTCTTCTAAATAAATATTTTGTAGCCAAAATTCAGGCAGTGGCTGATTGACTGGATTTAGGGAATTCAGATAATATACAGAGTTGTTATATAGAAAATAACAAAATGGTTTGGGTTGGAAGGGACCTTAAAGATCACCTCATCCCAGCCCCCATTCTGTAATTCCTATTACTGTAGTCCATTAATACCATAGGAATAGCCAGGTAAAATTAAAAATCACTCATATCAAAGGAATTTCAAGTCTTACCACACACCAGAACTAAATCTTCCCTGTCAACTGAGTGTTCACCTTGGAGCTACTCTGTACCATGAATTAATTTAATACTTATATCTGTATTTCACTGGAGCCAGTTGTGCAGCAACAGAGCTGCAAATATTAACTGTGGAGGGGGAGAGGAAGGAGGGAGATTTTTCTAGGCAAAGGAAAAGAAAATATTTTACAGCAAGAGAGACCTTACTTCATGGTTTATGACAGTATATTTGCATGTTTCCTTCAAAAAGTACATAGAAAAGTCTGGTTTATTTATATTCCCAGCACAGGCACTTGACCAGTCTGAATCTAGATACAGAGTAAACAATTTGCCTGTGTGGAATTGTGACTGTAAACACCGTGTCTGCATCTTCTAACTGGTGGTGGTTTTGCCAGCCTTTCCTTCCCCCTCTCTGTTTTCATCACATGTGCAGAATCACACTCTTCTTTATTTAATGTACCTTTATGTATTTTTTCAAAAAAAAAAAATTTAGACGGATAAAGAGAAGCTGACATGGAAGGACCGTTTTCCAGCCTATTTAACCAATTTTGTTGGCATCATCTTCATGGTAAGCATCACCTGGCAAAACCTGAAATTTGTTTTACCGAGTCATTGTATGGAAGAGAAGTGATAGAAACTTTATCACGTGGATGTCGTTCAAAATGGCTTTCTCCCCGTGAAAAAATTCAACCATTTTATTGGTTTTTGATCTAAATCTTTTCAAGAGCTTCAATTTCTACTTTGCTGTCTCTTTCCAATAAAGAAAAAAGAATACTAAAATAGGGTAGGGGAAAATGAAGGCACAGAAATGGAAATTCCCACAGCACTGGTGGGATGAAGCTTAAAAAGTGCAGAGAGCCTTCTCAGAAAGTGGTCAGGAAGTAGAGACCAACATCATTTTTATAATCAAACTTTGGGAAAGAAATTACATTGTCAGTTGCAGTCATAATTGCAACGATTTTTAATAAATCAGTCAAATTTGGAGCTATACCATCTAACAAGAGAATTGCAAACAGAGCACTTAATTCGAGGAAAAGGTAAAATAATGATGACAACAGCCTTCTTCCATTTACTGATAAAGCATCAGCATTTAAAACTAATATTGACAGAAATAATAATCATTCAAGTCATGGAACAGATTGGCAGATACATAAAAAAACCCTTAAACCCTTACCAAAGGTAAAATTCCCCAGACTATGTCAGTTAATTTGGTTTTTTTGGGGTTGGGTTTTTTTTCATATTTGTATTTTCAGAGAACAGAAATGCAGCAAATCTCATATGCTCAGCTGAAGAATTCATACCTTTTGAGAATAATGTTTTATAATCAGTCCTCGATTTAAGCAATGAAAAATTGAGAGATTTTACTGTGTCAGGAAATGTGTTGATTTAATCAGATTTAGTTTCAGTTTGTGATTATGAGAGCACGGCCAGCCTGAGTAAGGGATTTGAAGGCTGGTGTGTCGAGTGAAGCTGAGATACTCCTATTTGTTTCAAATCTGGGTTTTTGTATTTATCACAGAGGAAATACTATGTATATATGTTGCTGGTGTCGGGGCTGAAAGCAAGCCCACTAATACTTTTAATATTAGTATTTTTATTAACTGCAATTATTATTTATATTCATTAGTAATATATAGTATTTTAGAATTTATTCATTAGTTATATGTAGTATTTTTTAACCCTGCTAAGCATGGAGTTTATATTAAGGTGCCTTTAAAAAAAAAAAGCCTGTTGCCTGTAATTTTGGCAGCATGGTGTCATTATTTTTCATGTGATTTTCAAGTAACAGAGGAGGCTCCTTTCCTACAGTTCATCAAAGCCATCAGTACTGCATTAAGTATTGCATGGATTTGGGGTGTGGCCCAGAGGTCCTATTTTTAAGGTTATTTTTAAATCCCAAACGAAGTGTTTAAAGGTAGATCTTTGGTAAGGTTTTGGGTGGTTCTTGCTCGCAGGTTGGGCTGACATTCGCCATTGTGTTCGGAGTGATCATCTACAGGATCTCCACGGCCGCTGCCCTGGCCATCAGCTCCACACCCTCAGGGCGCTCCAGCGTCCGCGTCACTGTCACCGCCACTGCTGTCATCATCAACCTGGTGGTCATCATCATCCTGGATGAAGTGTATGGCTGCATCGCCAGGTGGCTCACGCAGATCGGTGCGTTGGAACCCCCAGCTCACCGCAAGGGTTTAAATCAGAGCACCCAGGTCACTGGGGCTCCTGAGCAAACCCAAGGACGGTCACGTTTGTGGCTAAAATTCTGCTGTGGACCTTTTTTTTTTTAAAATTATTTCCAAAAAATTGTCAGTAATGAAAGATCCAGAAATCTTCTCAGGTTAAGTTTTCACCCATCTACAATTGATTGTCATGACGGTCAGGCAGGTGGAAGGAAACTGGAATTGCTGTTGTAACATTTCTGACTGGTGGGATCCTCAGCAGATTGACCACCGACCTCAGTGCAGCCATATTGCTTTTTTATATATACATATAGCACTATACATATATATCCCTTTGTTTAAAAGGTGGTTGATTTTCTCTAAAACCCACATCTATAAGATCTTGAAATGTTTCCAGGTAGGATAATTCCTCAACATTTCACATCCATGTCCCATTGGTTCCAGAGGTACCAAAGACCGATAAGAACTTTGAGGAGCGGCTGATTTTCAAGGCTTTCCTACTGAAATTTGTCAACGCCTACACCCCCATTTTCTACGTGGCTTTCTTCAAAGGCCGGTGAGTGATGAAAGGGCTGTTCAGGGTTTCAGCTGTTGGAGGCCTTTTCAGGACTAACCATTCAGGGGTCCCCTTCAGAGGCACAGAGTATGACATAAATCATTTTGGGAATCAAATATTGAAAGTATAAGATCCGTCTGATGTTTTAACCGTTGTGCCCTAGATTTGTTGGACGTCCAGGCGACTACGTCTACATTTTCCATTCCTTCCGAATGGAAGAGGTAATTGAATTTCTGTCCTATCTGGAATCATGTTGGATGGATGGCATAGAGGAGATATTCTGACTGACCTCTCCTCTGTCCACTCCAGTGTGCCCCAGGAGGTTGCCTAATGGAGTTGTGTATCCAGCTCAGTATTATCATGTTGGGCAAGCAGCTGATCCAGAACAATTTGTTTGAGATCGGCATCCCGTAAGTAGCAACTTCCATGCTTTGGTTTTTTTAATTATTGTGCCTGGTAATGTAAAATAACTGAGAAATGAGCACTGAGTGAGCAAAATGGACTATTCAGCAAATTGTCTCCATTTCCCTCAGAAAAATGAAGAAGTTTATACGATACTTGAAATTGAAGCGTCGGCGTTCTCTAGACCATGAAGAGCACATGAAGAAAAAGCAGCGCTATGAAGTGGACTATAACCTGGAGCCCTTTGCTGGACTCACCCCTGAGTACATGGAAATGAGTGAGTAAGCGGTGGAAAGAAGGCATTTTAAACCATAATTATTGTGACTAATTGGGATGGAGAGCTGAACTTTTTGAACTGTATATTCAGCAGACAGTGGATATGAGATAACTGAATTATTAACATCTGCAGTCTTGGACTGGAGCATGTTTCAGCCAACCCTGGCTGCTGGAGGGCTGAACTGTGGTCTTTGCTGTTTGCAAGCCCTTACTTCAGAATGATATTTTAGGTATTTTCTTTCAAGCCATGTAACACATCACTGTTGAGTTTCAAATGCAAATGATTAAGTGGCATCTACTCAAAATCGTGAGGCAAATTTTACCATCAGTTGAACCCTTCAGTGGAAATAAGTTAGTTCAGATTTGATCATTTCCACACCAGAGTCGTATCTGATATCTGAACTAAATCTTCTGAGATCAGTGCAAGTCTGTAGATCTGGTTGTACTTGACAGATCACGTAGAATTTTTTTTTCAAATAATATCTTACATTGAGTGAGACAAATTAGAATATGTGGTGACCTTGATGTTCAGAGTACTTGAAGCAGATGGGAGTTCAGTGATACAAACTACAAGGCCAGGCTGCCAGTTCCTAAAAATAAGAAAAATGCAGTTATTGAGACTAGCATTTGGAAATAACAGGAGAAAGACGGGCACTGGCAGTACCAGGATGAACATGACATCCATGCAAAAAGCAAATATGATCTCAGAGTATAGGAAGCAAGTTGTTCCTGGCAGAGGCAGGAATCAGCCATGTCCTTTCCAAAGCTTCTGGTGGGATTGGTGAAGGCCAAAAACCTGCCAGGTGGAACATGGCAAGTTTAGGTAGAGCCAACACGGTCACTGCCATAATCCCACTACTTCAGTTGAATCTTGTGCCAGCTTTGCCCAAAGAAAAATTGTATTAGGAGCTTCCTCATCCTTATGGGTACAATTGCCTTGCCTTTTACAAGGTGGCAACTGACCCTTACATGCCTAAATGGAGCAGCCATCATGCAAACTGTGCCTGACACAGAAAATGGGATTGGGTCTCCCAGAACTCGTCATCTTGTCAGAATTTAGGAGCCGGCACATCCACTGATGTGGTGATGGATGCATTTGGTAAATACTGACCAAAGGCTCTGAAATGTTTTCTTTTTCTTTCCAGTTATCCAGTTTGGGTTTGTAACTTTGTTTGTTGCCTCCTTCCCGCTGGCACCTTTGTTTGCTTTATTGAACAACATCATTGAAATCCGTCTGGATGCCAAAAAATTTGTTACTGAGCTTAGGAGACCGGTAGCAGTGAGAGCGAAGGATATAGGTAAGTGGATATTGTTATTGTATCCCTGTTTGTTTATTCCTGGATTGATAGCAAGATATTATTATGCTGAGCTAGTTTCAATAAAAGGGAGCTATTTATAGAAAAAGTCAAAACATTCAGCTGTGGCTTACCTGTGAATTGTCATAATTTATTGAGGCTTTACCTTTAAAATAGGAAGACCAAAGCTGTAAATTCAGATGAATATTTCATTAAATAAATATTATCACTTTTTAAATCAAAATGATCAGTGCAATAGCAAAATATCTCACACAGCTCTGACATCAACAGCCCTTCCTAGCAATGCAGTTTTCATGCAGAAGTAAAAATTTCCACATTTAATAACTCTGCAGTGGCCTCAGAAATACCCTTGGGAATGAGAGGAGACTCAGAAGTCTGTGGGTACATGTATGCCTTTGTCTCTACTCAGCAGGAATGTTGGAAGGGGGAAAACTGCAGTGGATGGATCAGGAATGGGGCTCTGTGACTGTGTGGAGACAAGAGCCCAGTCCTGCCCTTACAGGGGGGCTCACACCTATGGGTGTTTGTCATGAGGGAGCTGCTTCCCCCAAACAGTGTTCACTTATGACTTAAAAGCCCATTAAAATAAAAATAAAAGTAGAAATAAAGTAATTGTCTTTGTTACAGAGCCAAGCAGCAAGAGCAGAGAAGTTTATCTGTTATTAAACTCTACATTCATTCTACTGCAATATAGGCAAAGTTTCTGCTTGGGCTCATCCTTGTGCTCTAGGATCATCTTACACTTGAACACATCATGTTTTGCTATGACTTTGCTTTGGGGATGTTTTGTGGCTCCCTGATTTGATGCTGCAGGTTCAGTTTGCTGGTGGAGATGATTGGGAGGGTGATGTTGATTTTTTTGGTTGTGGTGGGGGTTTGATTTTTTTTTTAAATTTGTTTCTGAGAATGTGTTAATTGCAATTCATTGCAGTTCAATCCCATTCTTCAAAACCTCAAAAAAAAGATGTCAAAACACAGTTGGGCTCCTTTTGCTTACAAGCCATTAAATTATTTTTTAATAATTCATTCTTTTTCTATTTAAAATATAACTAGCTCAGCACGATCATACATGCTCCTAACTCTGCTAACTGAAGATGTAATTTAGCTAATTTTAAGAACTGGAACAGCATTTACATGTTTGTCTCCTTCCTTAGGAATCTGGTATAATATCCTCAGAGGCATTGGAAAGCTTGCTGTCATCATAAATGTAAGTAAATCATCATGAATTAAATTTGAATTCAATGGGAAGGCTTTTCCATTTTGCTCCATTAGTTTTATTTCAGCACAAAATCACTTAAATCAAGTGAAAGTATATCACTGAGAAATCTTTGGAAATATTTGAGGATGAGTTGCTGTGTTTACTTTCAAGCTGTGATAGCAATAATATAAAATAGTAAGTAGTCACTGCTGCTTTTTTCCAGAATGTTTTCATAAAATGGTTCTGTCCTTCAAACAAATATGGACACAGCTGCTTACTTTTACTATTTTGAAATACTATCAGTAGCATGAGACGTATTTTTTAATTTCAGTGCTATTTTGGGTAAGGTGAGAATCAGTTCAGCTCTTCAGAGTGCAGAATCCCTCCACTGAAAATCTGTCCTTGAGCTGTATTGCCCCCATTCAGAGAGCTTGGAGAATCCTGAGAAAGAAGTTTATTTCAACATTTCACAAAAATTTAGCAGGCCTTAATGCATGTACTTCTGCACTGTTCTGTATGAATATACATCCACAATGATCATGCTTCTTGTGCCCCAGCTGGGGAAAGATGAAAACAAAGGCCAGCTGAAATTCAACATGTTTGCAGTGCAGCAAAGCAGGGGCTCTATAAGGCTTACGGCCACATGGCCATGGACTCCCTTGGGGTTTTTTTTACATTGTTCAAACTTGAAATCCTTTCATTTTGTCCCCAGGGTTCTGTTGTGCCATTCTTTTGGTATGCTGCCTTAGTTAGTCTTTCCTATTTCTCCTCTTTTCCTTTGGAAATAATTTCTCTGTTTTTCTCTTTTGTTCTGTGTAGTCTCTCCTTGTCACTACCCAGTGTTTTTCCCTCTTTGATCAATGTACTGCTCCTCTTTACCATAAAATAAGTAAAACATCTCGTACTGTATTTGTTCCACATGTTCATGAGATTTATGCCAGTTGCAGTGTTTCATAATGATGATAAATGAGGAAGGCTAAAGTCATGAGACTCAGCCCAATTGGCTGTCATGCCTTTTCTACACGATCTTTTCAGAAAATTTTAAATAACTGGATGAAATGCAAGTTTTGTGACCATAAAAATAAAACTGGGCTCAGTCTCTTCATCCTTTTATCCTGATAAGTTAAGAACCACACACAATTAATGTCCTTTTGCAATGCAATGAGACTTCGAAGAGTCAAATCACCGTGAGTTGTGTGCAGGACGGAAAAGCAGCTGGAAATCAATCAACTTGACCTTGTGCAAGGCACCAGGGAGAAGCTGTGATGGGGACAGAGGGAAGCAGAGCTGTGGTAGCTCTCTCCTGGTGCTGGGGGGTACAGCTGCTCCATTTTTGGGGGGCTCAGGTTGTCACCCACGCAGACACCTCAGCTGGTGTGGCACTACTCCAGGGAATATGCTGCCTCATATATGCTACCTTGGGAGAATGGGCAGTGAACAATCCCTTGCTGGTGCAGTGAAAGCTGCACTTCCAGGGCCCTCAGGCTCCCTTGAGTTGTGTGAGTTGTTTGGGCGAATCATGGTTGAGGATGTTATGAAGTCAAGCTCTGCCTGGGTACTGTGCTCACTCTTTACTCTTGTGGCTCAGGCATTTGTGATCTCATTCACATCCGACTTCATTCCACGCCTCGTGTACCTGTACATGTACAGTGAGAATGGCACCATGCATGGCTTCGTCAACCATACACTATCCTCTTTTAATGTCAGCGATTTCCAAGCAGGAACAGCTCCCAACGACCCCCTGGATCTTGGTTACGAGGTTCAGATATGCAGGTACTCTCTTGAATGATCGCTAATGCAAACTGTTTTCACAGCTGGCTAAGAATGTTTTCACAGCTGGCAAATTCTTACATTCCTGGGCCAGGTTCCGTGTATTTTCAATACCTTTTTTAGCACCTTCTAGCCTTTTATATCAGATAGATCCATTGCCTTGCTTCCATATGAAGTAATCACAGACCTGAATATGATTTACTGCTTGTTTTGGGAAATGGAGATTAGCGTTACTTAAATTCAGTGCTTGTCCATGCAAAGATTTTTTATTATTATGGATTCTGTTTTCCAGGAAAGGAGACAAATAATGATAAGCAGCACAATGATGCTTTAAGGAAGGAAAATTATGACATCACTCTGATGTCATGTCATGATATAATGACCATGACCTCTTTTTTTGTCCAGTTCCCAATTCCTGATGAGAGCAGTAGCATCCTTGTCTCCACTAGAACTTAGGGCTTATTTAAAGTGTCATCACACAAGAGAAATTTGCACGCCTGTGACAATTCATATCTATTCTTCTCATGTTTAAAGGAAAATTGTGGTTATCTATTTCAGCTAATAAATTCTTTGAACTGAGGATCAAATCCAAATCTGACAGGGAAAGTACTTAGATCAGCAAAGCTGAAAGGGGGACAACAGAGGGAGGAAGAGAGAGAGGAGAGTAAGGAAGGAAGAGATATTCCAGGGGAGAAAAAACCAAATATGACTTTGATACACACACAGCAAAAAAATCACACTAACTGATCAAGTAAAAAACCCTGCCTTGAATCATATTATTTTATATTATATTCTTTATGGATTTGAATAGTGCACATTAATATGGTGAAATGACCTCTAAACTGAAAATTCACTCAGAGATGAAAGCAAAACCAACCCAAACTGCATTTGCAGTAGCTTTGCTTGCTTTTACTTTCTTCTCACTTCCTCCTGCTGCTCTCAGGGCAGAGGTTAAGCAACGTTGGCAAACATGTTTTAGCACAGAATGGAAGTGTTGGCGTTGTGGTCCAGAAACAAAATGCCAGATTTATTTGCTGTCCACTCCCAGCCTTTGTCTTCTTCCAATCCCATCTGTATCCCAAGGATTTTAAAATAATTTGAAAATGCATAGCCCTAATTCTTTCAAAATATTGACAAGATGCTGTGGTTTTGAATTTAATGTATTTTTCTTGGTCCCGTTTATCAACACATAGCTTTTCCATAAGCCATAGCTAAGGAAAAATTCTCTTCTCTCCACATGGCAAAATTTAGCTTCAACCTTTTGGTAATGATGTGTTGAACACGTCCTATGAATCTGAGATCAGTATTTTTGTCTTTAAGATTAGCTTGAAAAATATATATTGCCTTTTTACCTATCTTAAAATAAATCACCTGAGCTATGTACTCTGTCTTATTTGTAGTAATCAGAGGGTATTAAGATATATATTGACCTTTAACTTTGAGGCTAATTTGAAGGCTGTGGGAGAGTTTCAGCTGTGTCTTGTTTCTGAGAGGTTAATACAGTGAACTTTCTTTTAGACAGTTGCATTTATTGTTTGACCATTTGTTAATAACTCCTTCCAGTGCTATCATTTCTGAATTGCACCCCTGATTTACTGAGTCTTGTTTTGCAGGTACAAAGATTATAGAGAACCCCCCTGGTCTGAAAACAAATATGACATTTCAAAGGATTTCTGGGCTGTCCTAGCAGCAAGATTGGCATTTGTGATAGTTTTCCAGGTAGGTGACACTGCAGGCACTTGGAAATAAGTTTTTGGGCCAAAGAAATAGCTTCCTTCTCTGTTGTTTCATGGAAAATCAAAAGAAATTTGCCCATCTTCATCACCCTCTTTGTCCCATCCACCCAGGCATTGGTATATCCTCAGTGGAAAAATTCATCCCTAGGGATTCCCTGAACCAGTTTGATGCAGAAGAACCTAATGACCTTAGAGAGCAGTAGAGCACAAGGCTGATACTAATTAGGTCCCACCAATTTCTCCCATAAGACATCAACAATTTCACTGAAGCAGCATAAATTTAATCCAAAATCATTTTTAGAGCTAGCCAAGAAATGAGATTTTCAAAATTTTCCAAGTTAAAGATTAGTTTGCATCTGAATAAGAAGCCAAAATCTTGTAATTTGTCCTTAAAAGACATTATTTAATCACAACAGTGATGCTACTTATTGTGACACAAATGTTTTAAGTCTGCCTTATCTGAATAACTTGTTTCAAAACTTTTATTGGGTTTTTTCATTAAAAATTTTCTTTTTGGGAAAGACTTCCCTTTCCTTGAATCAAAGTTTTTCAATCAGAAAAATTTAATTGGAATTTTTAATTTACCATTTTACCTCTTGTATTTGCTTCTGCCTTCCTGATGTAAATCTCATGAGCCACTCACCAATTGCAAATTCCTTTGTATTTCTAAGTGGCTGCAGTGTCAGGATTGGTACATAAATCATAGAGGTCTATGCATGCACAAAGCAGCTGAGGGGAATTTGGTCCAGTAGTCCAACTCAAATATTTTCCTCTCTTCATTTTTCCTTCCTAAGTGCACTCTCCTTTCCCTACAGCCACCCTTTCATTTGAGCCCGCTGACACTTTCTCACAACTTCATTTTCAGAACTTGGTCATGTTTATGAGTGAATTTGTTGACTGGATTATCCCAGACATTCCCAAGGACATTAGCCAGCAGATTCACAAGGAGAAAGTTCTCATGGTAGAGGTCTTCATGAGGGAGGAGCAAGGGAAGCTGCAGATGCTGGAAACCTGGAAAGACAAGAGCAAGAAAAAAGGGGAAAACTGTAACAACCACAGCCCCAGGCTCTCCAGGAGCCGCAGTGGGAGCTTGTCCTCCTGCCATTCCTATCCTCTGGATGTGTAGGAGAGGAGGGAGCTGAGCCTGTCGGGGCATTCCAGAGACAAAAGCCATGGCACCAAGGGCGGGACTCCGGTAATGGAAACCCTGGTGCATGTTGAAGGATGTGCTGCCATTGCACTCCCATCTTTGTGAGAAATGCCCTTCTTGCAAACATGGAGGACCACATTCTATTTCTGACAATGTTGGGGTTTTGGGTTTTTTTTTATTCTTTTGCACAAGCAGCAACGCAGGGAGTTTTTATATTTTGTCCTTAGGTAACACTATTGATGTTGGCGTGCATTAAGAAAAGCAGATACTTAGGACAATATTGCTAGAGATATTCTCTGAGAATCTGATCTTAGCCTATCAATTAGCTAATGAAAAAAAGGTAAATTTGAAGTCATAATAATAATAATAATCCTAACCTGAACTGGTTTTGGAAACCCAGGTTTGAAGGTCCATGGGGTAACTCAATAAATGATATGCAAAATCAATATTCTCTAGTATTCCATAAAGACTACCGGACTGACTTGCTTCTCAAAGCTGGGTTTAGCTCTGTGAATCTGAGCTTTGGAGTCCCACAGGTGTGGGGAGCACTTGTGGCAGCCTGCTGTATCCCCCAGATCCTCCCCGGGGCACTGGTGCCTCTGGAAACATCAGTGCAGGGAATGTGGGAAGTGCTTTCTTGGCAGAAGCAGCAGCACAATTCCAGAGATCCTGCCAGCAGGTCCATGGTCACGGAGCATTTTGTTAAATGCCCTGAGTTAATGAGCACACGGAGAGCTCCAGCGACTCTCACTGCCCTGACAAGCACTCGGACCCTGCTGTTGCTGAGGAAATTCCCTTTTCCCTGTGGTTTCAGCACACCCCTGTCCCAGCCTGGCTTTTCCCTGTAGCCCTCTGGAGCAGGAGAAGGGAGTGCTTGAACCCGTGTTTAACAGCCAGCTTTTCCTGTAGACTTTCAGCTGTTGGCTGGCACTTCCCAGAGGCTGTGCCAGAGGAGTAAATCCCAAATGCATCCCACTGACTGTCTTCAGTGGAAGCTTTGCCTGCACTGGGGCTACAGGACCAGACCTTTAGTTAGTTACAGGACTTTTCTTTTGTCTTAAAATGCTCTGTCTTTTTTACAAGGAGCTTTTCTCTGACGTATAAGTCTGAAATCCTTACTCACCATGACTAGTTAAATCCCATCAGTACAGCTCTTTTTAAGCATAATACATTTTAGTTTTGCTTTGTCGACCACTAAACTGCACTTCCAAATAATATTGGTGCAATTAACCTAATTTCTTTTATTGCTTTGTCTTGTCCATGGCATTTGCATTATAAAACTGAAAAAGACAATAAAAAGGAAAGATTTCTTTAAAGTCTAACTACTGTATGGTTTGTTACAAAACCAAACTGTTTTCAAGAGAAGTTAGTTATTTCTTTTTTTCTTTTCTTTTTTCTTCACCAAACTAATGTAAAGATTAATGCTAGAACTCTAAAAAGAATGCTATGTATAGCTTTTGATATATTTATTTGTTTTAAAGTATGTGATAAACTTGATATTTTTCTGTAGTCTGTCCAAAGAAGGTACCAGAAGAGAAATTATGTGGAAGAAAGAAAATGGTATTAACCAAATATTCTTAAAGCTTATTTAAAATACTGATCCAACCAAAGATTTTTATTAATAAAGGGCTTATATTTTGTTAACTCTTGTTTCTGTTGTATTTTGACTTGCAGGAATGTCACTATTTTTAAAATTTGTAACTTACAATAGCATGTTGCTGTAGGGGCAAATCCTGCCTGATTTATTCCCACATAAATGTAATGCCTGGCAGCAAATGTTTACCAGATCAGGCCCACTGACTGCAATAGGACTGGCAGTGGGGAGAAATGAAGCAGAATTCTGCCCACATATTTTTTTTTGAAAACCTGTTCTTCCTCTTATTCCTGGGTAGCCCAAAAGATCCAGGAGGAAGCCAAACTACCTATTCTGAAGAGAAATCTTAGGGATTGTCCTCGAAGGGGATGTAATCTGTAAATACTGACCTGAAAGTGTTTCCAGCTTAATACTGACATTCCTGTAAATAGTGGAACTATATCCTGAACACATACTTATCTGGATTTTTCATTATTTGCTGAAATCATGGAATAGTAACAGTTGCATATACTTTCTTTTGTACAGTAAATTGTTTGAAATGGAATTTTGTATGTAAAAATCTGTATTACTACTTAGATATCTATAAAATTCTTTCATGGAATCATTTTTTAAGAAAAGCAAATATATACTAAATCTGGTTTCTTTTGTTGGGTTTTTTTCCTTTTTCTTTGAACACTTATTTAAAATAAACTTAAATATCCAAGAGTTTCTCCTGTGGGACAGGTTCTGTTCCCAACCCTCCTTGTGCTCTGAGTGTACAGACATCTTCCTAAAAATGTCCTGGGTAGATCTGGTGTTTCAGCTGCTTTAGAGACCCACTTGGAGATGAGTGAATCCCACCTGAAATCCATCTCCAAGAGCACAAAGGGAGTTTCTGGTTGCAGAATGGCTCCACCAGTGGCTGTCACATTTTCACTGCCCTGAGGGACCTGTCCAAGCAAAGCTGGCCTCAGTACCTCACTTGCTGATTGCAATTTTTTTCCTCCCTCTCCCATTTAACTATTGTGTGAGAAGGCAAAGCATGAGGCTTCACACCAACCCTCCTTCCCTTGATGGAAAATATTAATGCTGCAAGTCAGGAAATTTATTTAGAAGGTGGGAATTGTGTCCTGAGAGAATGGATATGGACATCAGAAGCAAGTAAACCACAGTCTAGCTGGTAACCGTGTGAGATTGTCAGTTATTCAAGACAAAATAGTACATATGAGCTCATTATGTATAAGATAATGCCTTCCAGAAACACTTGCACTGCAGCTGTGGTACATTTCCTGAAAGTTTTTTCATATTTGGGATGGAAAAAAAAAAGGTTTGCTTTTACCAATAGCAAATTTGAGACAAGGTTGTGCTAGAAAGGATTTACTGGAATAGAGAGGGGGGAAAAAAGAAACTAAAAACAGGGAAGCAAGGATCTGGAAGTGATCAAAGAATACCTGGACATGCCTTGATGTGACTCACAGTGACCAGGTTTGATGAAAGATAGCAAACTAAATATTTTATTTGTGCAAGTACAAAGCTGAATTCTGTGTTGCTATGACACCATGTCCAGGACGTGCATTCAGCCTGGATTTGGCATGCGTCTGCCCCAAAACCATAAGCACAAAACCATTTCCCAGCCTGGATTTGATCAAAGGAAAAAAAGTCCCAAACCAAACATCTTAATGTACTGAAGAGGAAAGTCGTGGCACCAGTTTGCTTGGTCCAAGAGAAAATGCAGACCATGGGGAAGATTCCTGCTGGAAATGGCTGCACGGGCCATTTCTGAGCCACTGCTGAATCACTGTTTGCTGTTTGCCATGCGAGGCTTGTAGCAAAGACATGACGTCAGTCAGTGCATCTGAGGAGGAAGTTGTTCCCACCCCAAGTGCTGCCAGTGTGAGTCTGAATCTCCTGGATTTCCATGTCATTGTGTTTCCAAGATACTGTCCTACAAATATTTGCAGTCTTAAATAGCTCAAGGGTGAATAAGTCTTATATCAAGCCACAGACACATTTCTGTTTTTAACCCCCCCACGCTCTCTGGTCCTGGGCTGTTAATGATCTTTTTGGCTGTCGTGATTTCCAATATGCAATAATAATTTACTTTTCATCTTGATACCTCCAGAGTCTGACCTCTCCCAGAGTTTCATACATCACTTGAGTGCATTTATATTTTCCTACAAAGTTTTCAGAGTAAACAAGTTCTCTTCTTCTTGCCATTGAAAAAACCTCATCTTAAAATTTATATGAATTCCATTCAAACTCTGGTTTAATTCTTTACACATTCAAGCACTATTTATTCCATAACCAAACATAACATGCCATTTTTAGTATAGCAGAGAAAAACCAAGGGGTTTTTTTTAACCTTCTTTTTTTAGCCCAACAGGCCTTTTTGAAGAAAAAACTAACTACGAATGTGGCTTGTTTTGAATTTTAACTCTATCCTTAATTTTTAAGGCCGTGTCAGCCACCTGAAGCCAAAGAAAATATTTCCATTGATTCCCTTCAGCATGCTTTGCATGAGGTTAAGCAGGATTTATTGAGTGATTTGTTTCACTTTGGATAAAATAAAAACTCCTGACAGTTATTGTAGGTTACTTTTCTAACTTTAGTGTCAGCTAAAGCCAAAATAAATCGATGCATATGTGTTGTGAGAGCAGTAAGGAATTGGATGCACCCTTGTGCTGTTTTCCATGAGGCAAAGGCCGCCTTGGAAAATACAGGAAAATAAAAGATTTTGATGTCCTACCTTTCATCTAGCTTAGTACCATCTCTGGAAAAAAAATCATGCCAGCCAAAACAGGAAACGTATCTGTTCAGATGACCATGAGAAACAAGAATGAAAATACAAAATATTTAGCAGAGTGCTTGGGGTGAACAAGCTGAAGTGTAATAAAGTCCATTTTTCAGAGTGAGAGGCATGAGATTAAGCAATCTTATAAGAGAAGAAAAGGTTATTCCCTATTTTAACTGCTAAATGAAAAAATAATGGTTATCTTCTCCAGCTGAAAGATGAGGTGGAGATAAGGAAAAAGGCCAAAGTAGGGAAGAGAGGAAGAGAAGGCTTTTGCCTGCTCTTCCCAGACACAAGTTAGCTGACAGACACAGGAGTGGTTTTTTTCTGGAAAGAGGATGGATTCCTAAGGCAAGGACACCTTGTAAGTGGGTTACGAGGCAGCCTTTGCCAGTGTCCCCACAGCCACGTGCCATCCCAACCATGCCGAGCCAGGAAACGCTGAGGGTCTCATGTGGAGATGGAATCTGGAAGTCTTTGGTCCTGTAGGAGGAATGGAGCTCGCAAGCCTGGAATTCCTGTCTCTCCTGGCAGCAGTGTGTAATTACAGGAGCAGCTCACATTTCTCAACGTACTGATCTCTGAAATACATCTCCAGGTAAAGAAGGAAGGTAATTGCAAGTAATTAGCCAGCAAGTGGGGAAGTAATAAATGCCAGCAGGCCAGACTGCTCTGGGTTTGCTGCAAGAGGTGGTGTGTGTGCACTGTGTTGTCTGCAGGCTACTGGGCTCTGGCTCCTGGAACTGTTTGGGCATTTTGCTCTTCTCAGGCACTGCTGGGAGTGGAAAAGGGGAGTTGTGAGCAGGGAAGGAACAGTGAAACTCCTGCAAGCAAATCAATGTGACCTTCAGCTCCATCTTCATCCTTTCTACAAAGAGCAAAAGAGGTAAAACTGAGAGGTAGTTCTGAACCTCTACTGAACCTCTTCCCTTCCGCCTCTCTGCCTCTGAATTCTGAAACCAAGTTCCTCCACCTCTTTACAAGGCTTGCCTTTTAGAGCTGGTGAGCTAAGCTGGTAGTCACCTCTGGGGCTTCTTGGGATAAGAAGTGGCAATTAATTAATCACTGCCAGGTTTAGGTGCTTGGCAAAGCTGTGGTACAGGCTCCCTTTCAAAAGCCTCATCCCAAAACTGGTGAAGAACAGCAGAGTAATGTTAAATGTGTATTTCAATGATCAGAGAGGGTGAGCTTGGGGCTGATCCTATGCCTCAAGTAATTTAATTTTGGTTGTATCTACACAAAGGAAAGAAAGAACACTCACTCTGGCTTTTCTGACACCAAGCTGTGGCATGTGTAACTTCCTCACTTCTTCTGAAGTATAGAGACAGTAAGGAAAATACATAAATTCTATATATTGTATTAGATTCATCCAGGTTTCTCTCAGGAAGCCACGATCCTTTCCTAGACTTTTCATCTCTGGGAACAAATGCAACAAGTTTCCCACATGTTTGTGTATGGAAATGGACTCCAAACTGCGGTTTAGGACTAGCTGGTATCTGGTTCTGACCACAGCACTGTGCACTAGCTCAAATTACAGCATTTCTTCAGAGAGCAAAAAATAATACTTCCTCCCCAAAGAATCAAGAGAGAGGGATGATGAAACCAGATTTGCTTTCTTATTTATTTTATCTAAATCCCTGTGACTAACTCACCCAGTCATATCCTGTATCACTTAGTGGCCACACAAAACTATTCATGTTTTAAAAGGAACTGTGTTTGAGCAGAAGAGGCACTCCCACTCTAATCAGAACTGAGTAAAAAACTTGCACCTTCCAACCTCCAGGACAGTGAATCAGATGGAAAATACTGCAATGGCACATCCTAAAAAGAATGAAAATCACAGATATCTAAGGCAATAGTTGTTTGTAGAAAATAACCCCCCACCTCTTGGCTTGTCATTCTCTTCAGCCACAGCAGTGAGTTCACAACACCTGAGTTTAACTCAAAAATCAAGTTAAGTGTGACCAGGCTCACTCACTTTTATTTATTGAAGCAAAATTTCAGTACCTCTGAGAGACACTGAGATATTTTCTGGTCTCTGAAGAGGCCACTCGGCAGGCTCTATGCAGAGACACAGCTCGGAAAAGTCAACATTTTTCACCAGGTCCAAAGCAGAGTCTGTTGGTGCAGAAGAGATAAAAGCTGAATATTCACAGACACCAAAAAAAAGAGAGAAATCTCTGCTGCCATTTTTTCAGCTGCAATGCTCTGCAGCAGACAATGGTGTGCTGCTCCTCAGTAAGGAAAGGGGAAGAAAACCTTTTCTTGGTGGGAGAATGAAGTCCTGTGGTACAGAACTAATTACATGCTTGTTAGAAATACTCCAAAGTGGTGAAAAATGGATCAATTTTTTGCAAAATTATTATTTTTGTTATACTAACCTTTATTTTATAGCTGCTCAGAATATTGTATTTTCTAATACAAAGATGGAGAATGAAGAAAAACAGCTCAATTTACAGAAAATAAAGGTTATTGTACTAAGTACAACTAACCTTTTCATGGTTTTACCTGGTTTAGGAACTGGCAATACAGCAGCTCAGGAAAATAAAGAACAAATTATACAAACTCTGCAGAAATTAAATAGTATTAGCCTCCAAGCCTGGTAATCAGAGCTGCTGGATTGTTTCCCTGGATGAATAGCAACTTCCAGTTTGGATCTTAACTTGTTTTGCTTTGCCCTCAGCCAGTCACAGAGCAGGAACTGAACTGAATAGAAATAGAAAGGGCCCCAAAAAAGATCTAATGATCATTCATTGTTATTCAAGGACGTTTTGTCATTTCACAACAACATTCCTCTGCAAACAACCCTTGCTCTCTGTCTTCTCTGTTCTTCTGTTTTTCCAAGTGCAAAATTGATGTTGCAGAGCTTAAGTAATAAATGTGGTTTAGAGGAATGAGATGTGCTGGGCAAATATACACACATAGCTTTATTGACATGTGAAATGTTTGTCTGAATGATTTCATACTTCCATGGTATGACGAAAATTCACTACAAAAATAGGTAAAAAGTCAAGTCAGAGGTTTTTAGCCGGAGCAAATAAACAAAAGTCTACAATTTAACCTTCCCCTAAAGTTAAACTAACTTCTTCTGCCAACAATAACACAACAGAACTGTATCAACAAAATTATATCAACACTTCTGCTGTTTCAATATTAAATTCAAGCATCTGTTAACAACTTATTGCTTGTTGTTGTTGTTACTTGGCCAGATCTTTTATCTGTATACAACCTAGTCATGCCAGAGTTCACTCTCTTTTCAGTACTTATTTACTTTTCCCACACTCTTCTTCTAATTTTCTCTCTCAAACCACAATAATTTGACATTTCTTACAGGCCCTTTTGTCAGGGACAGTTTTCTCCAAAGATCTTCAGTCTCTTCACAAATGAGTTTCTTTACCAGAGCACTTCTTTCTAGACTGGGTGTTATAGCAACAGAGGGGTGATAGCTGATAAAATAAACAAGTATATATCAATTCATTCACAAAAGAAAATACAGAAACTGTCATCTCTTTGCTGAAAGTGTGCATTTTAGGATTTTACAAAAAAAATTGGTGAGAGGCATTGGGTAAATATATTAAGAAATTTTATGGAAATTGGTTTATTCACCGTGGGAGTAAAAAAGCAAGCAAACAAACTAAAAAGCTCTTGCAGCTAGTAGGGAGGGGTTGCTTTTTTTGTGTGCAAAATCTCCTCTTATCTTCAAGACAGCAAAGAAAAAAGGAGGTGCTATGAATTCCCTTGGGAGATAAGAGTAGGTATATTAAAAGAAGTGTACAACTGAGTGGGCCTCAAAAGAGTAACAGTTCCTCAGCACTGTCTGTGCCAAGGTGTTTGCCCAACCTGTGTCTCAGAACTGTCAGAATGAGGATTTTAAATACCCCCTGGGTTATCTGCTATCAAATTGTGTGAGAAATTAAAGAAATTATCAAAGCTGCTTCACTTAAAAACCCGGCAGCTCCTAAATGCTCCTGTTTCTCTGGACCAGCAGAATGTCAGTTGCCTTGGCTGGAAATAACGGAGGATCTTCCCGACTTTCCAACAAACACACCTCAGTCACCTGAAGTTCAGGACAGCCCCACACTTTGCCATTTTTGCAGTCCCCACATGGGTGTTTTCTGCCTGAATGTCCTGGTGATTGACATCTCCCTGAGGGCCCTGCTGAAACTAATCTTTTCATGCTCTCTTTGCCCTGCTTCTCCAGCAAGGACCGTGAAGTCAAAGCTAAGTCTGAAGCACTCCCAGGCTCCGAGCTCCCTCTGCAGTATTTTGCAAGGATTCATCTTGCCTCGAGAAACCTGAGGATTATTTGGTTAGGAACCGGATCATTCACAGCGCTTAAATTTCTGGGAAACTTCCACTGAAATCTGAGCTGCTCCAATATATCATTTCTATTAAGTTTTATTATGATGCGGAAGTGCTTATGATCTGTTAGGCTCGCCTAATATTTTCTTTGCCAAAGCCCCACGAACTGCTTCCAAGGGAAATCACTGGAATAAAGCAAGTTGCTGGGGTATTTTCATCAGTGAATGCCTCCAAGTCAGGTTTCGACAAAATAAAAGACCCTGCTCAATCATTCTGGCTCCGCTAGGAGTGAGTTTAAAAGCATTTAAGAGTCTTAATTAAATATTGATTTGTGTCTTTTAGTTTCACATTTGTTTACTAACTTAGATGCCTTTGGAATTACATAAATGTGCAGTGTCACTTTCACGCTCCTCGTACCTCAGTGCTGAATCTGGCCACCAGGTTTGTATGAACTGATTAAAATCTCAATTGACGTTGTTTGCAATTGCATGTCAAGGTGTAGAGAATAAAGGTATAAATTGTACTGATTTGGACTTCTGTCATGTAGATTTGTCTCTGAATTCAGCTGGTTGCCATCATCAAGCACCATGAGATTTTTCCCTGCTGCTTTGTAGAGTCACCTTCCTTGGCAAAATCAAAAAGAAATTTTATTTAACTGGATTTTATACTTCTTATACCATTACAAGGTTTACTCCTGCTTCATACATTAATGCACACACAGCAAATATATTCCTCCTGTGCTACCCTTTCTATTAATGTCTTTCCTTGAGTTTAAAGTATATTCAGGGCTGCAAAAAAAAAATAAACCTCTTAAGTGAGGCACATCTTGTCCCAGCTCAGATTCGCAGTGGCAATTCCTGTCACTCTTTGCTTTACCACGAGACCCTGCAACAAGTCAATTCCCTCCAGTTTGCAGCATCTAGGGAATAAACAAAAATATCTAGTGGATTTATCTAACGAGGGCTTGTGCCTGTGGGAGTTTTAGAAATGTTTTGGAGGTTGGCCTTCATGTTGGAATGTGAGAGTGGAGACAGAGAAGATGATAACGTTTAAGTCCATTTATCAGTCAGAAATCTTTTTATGATGGGAGAACATAGGTCTTTAAGTGTGTTGTAAGAATAATAAATTAAAGTGTGCTGGAAACAACTTAGGAATGGAGAATCTTGGGGAATCAACATGCCAGTGCTCACAGATGGAACAAGGAAATCTCTAAACTATCTACATGTGCTGAGAAGAAAAGCCAAAAAGGCACCTACAAAATAATGGGATGAACTTGATCTTTCCCATTTAAGAAAAGTTCACAACCTTGTGTAAGAGTCGCCTCTAAAATACAGGGACTTAACATTTGCCCTATTTCTTCCCTTTTAAAGGTCAGAAGGTACTTTGTGTCACAATTAATCTTCATGAGGAACAAAGGCCAGGCTGCATGCCCTATGTTTCCAAAAAAGGCTGGGGGTCTCTGGGGGCAGGGGGTGCCACATGGAGAGGGCGGAGCCTGCTTCCTTGGGCAGCTGTCAGGCAGGGAAACCATGGGAATGGCATCTCTTTGGGAGCAAGGCTCTGTTGTGGCCTTTCTTGCTCTTGGTGGAGAACGCCCTTTATAGAATCATAGAACCATTGAACAATTAAAGTTGGAAAAGACCTCTAAGGTCACTGAGTCCAGCTGTTAACCCAGCACTGCCAAGTCCACCATCGTGTCTCAAAGTACCACATCTATACATCTTTTAAATCTCTCCAGGGATGATGACTCCACCATTTCCCCTTGGCAGCCTGTCCACCCTTCCAGTGAAGAAATTTCTCCTAATATCCCACCTAAACCTCCCCTGGTGATTTTCCTCTTGTCCAGCCCCTTTTCCTTGAGAAAAGACACCAACACTCCTGTCTACATGCTCATCTCAGTGAGCTGTGGAGAGCCAGAAGGCAGCCCCTGAACCTCCAGACGCCCAGGCTGAACCTTTCATCCTTGTACTGCTTTTCTTTCCATCTTTTGGAAAAAAAAAAAAAAAAACACAGAGATTAACCCTTATAGGGGTAGATGATTATAGGGGTAGGGGTAGTTTAATACTGAATCACTGGACTTCACAAGAAGTCCAATGATTCAGTATTAAACAGGAAATCTACAGTGCCCCCAAATTCAGGCTTAGACTGGTGAGGTCACTAGTGAGTCTTGTGTCCTGGTCTGGGTTCCTCAATTCAGGAAGGACATTGAGGGGCTGGAGCATGTCCAGGGAAGAGAATGGAGCTGAGGAAGGGTCTGGAGTACCAGGACCGGCTGAGGGAGCTGGGAAAGGGGCCCTGCCTGGACAAAAGGGGGCTCAGGGGGGGCCTTCTGGCTCTGCACAACTCCCTGACAGGAGAGGACAGCCGCAGGAGGTAAGGCTTTGCTCCCAGGGAACAAGTGACAAGACATGAAGACATAGTCTAAACTGCACCAGGAAAGGTTTGGGTTGGATATCAGGAAGAATTCCTTTGCAGAAAGGATGACTGGACATTGGAATGGCCTGCCCAGCGAGGAAGTGGAGTCACTGTCCCTGGAAGTGTTTAACAAATGACTGGATATGGCTCTCAGTGCCATGCTCAGGTTGACATTGTGGTGTTCGGTCATAGATTGGACTCGATGATCTCTGAGGTCTTTCCCAAGTGAACTGATTCTGTGCTTCTGTGCTTCTGTGATTCTGTGATTCTGTGATTCTGTGATTCTGTGATTCTGTGACCTGGCCAGGGCTGAGGCGGTGAGGCACCGGGGCTTCTCCTGCAGCAGGACACCGGCCGGGCAGAGCACGGCTCCAACACACGCTCTGCATTCAGGAGCACCAAAAAAGCCCGTTCGCCTCGGGAGGGGTCCGTGGCAGTGGGTCCCCAACCCCGGGTTAGGCGGCGGCGACGGAACAAAACCCTTCCCTCCTGGGCGGCGGCAGAGCCGCCATCTTGGGACGGGGGGGG
>VXBQ01004805.1:272744-285653 GCA_013400175.1 Phainopepla nitens
GGGCGGAAAGCCGCGGGGTCACGTGAGTTCCGCGCGCGGGTCGCGGCCATCGCGGCGGGGCCGGCTCGGGGTCGTCCCTCCGGTGTCTCTCCGTGTTCCCGGGAAGTCGCTCTGCGCAAACAGGAATGGATTTCCCTTCCCAAGGCCTGGGACAGGACCCCAATTCCTCCCCCGCGCGGCCTATGCCGGGCGCGGGCCCCGGCGCCGTGAATCCTTTCCTGAGCCTGCTACACTCCATCTCCTCGGGCCTGTCGGACACGGAGCTCTCCGAGATGAAGTTCCTCTGCCGCGACAAAATTGGTAAGCGAAAGCTTGATCTGGTGCAAAGCGGCCGGGAGCTCTTCAGCATTCTGATGGAGAAGCAGGAGATCACGAACGACAACCTGGAGTTCCTGAGAAAGCTGCTGCGGCACATCGGTAGGCGCGATTTGCTGTCAGTGCTGGTGCGGTTCGAAGAGGAAGAATCTCATGCCTCTGATGATCAGCCGGACGAGCATGAAAAATGTAGGTGGATTATTTTATATATATATATACAGTTATATATATAGTTATAACCTCGTATATGTCGCTCCCCAGCAATCCCAGTAAATGTGTACACAAAAGTCTTTCCGGGATGGAATTTTTCCCCCTCTTTTTACCTTCCTTTTCTTTTATCTTTTGGGATCCCAAGTCTATCCGGTGGCTTCTGTTGAAGTCTCAGTATGTGCAGTGTAACAAGAGTAGTGGCATTTTGCTGAAATAAAACCAACAATTTATAAACGTTTTCTTGTGTTTCTTAATAAATCTATGGCTAACTTGATCTGCCTCTGCTGTTTCAGGTCGCCTGAAGGCAGCTTTCGCTGTCATATGTGACAATATTGGGAGAGAGTGGAAGAGGCTGATGCGAGAGCTGGAGATGGCAGAGGTGAAGCTGGACAGGATAGAGGCAGCCTGTCGATACGATCTGCGTGAACAGCTTGTCCAGGCACTTCGGGAGTGGCTGAGGTGGAAGGGGAAAGATGCAAAGGTGGCTGACTTAATAAAAGCCCTCCGGGGCTGCAGCTTGAATTTGGTGGCAGACAAGGTTGAAGAGAAGATCTCACAGCTGAACACTGAAACCAGATGAAATCAGTGTAAAACTATGAATGAAAAAAAGTCAGAGTGCCTTCTTCTCTTCTGAACCAAAATAATTACCAGCGGTTGCTTATCATGCCATTTATTTATGTGCCTAATAAGTTAATTTGTGCTCGGGTGAAAATTGACATGGAAACATTCCTTTCAGGGAACACTTTGTAGTTTGATGCTTCTTTCAAGATATTTTAACTTTCACAGGATCTGAACTCCATTTTGTAGAAATTCTCACGCTTTTTTTCTGCCACTCACCTGGAAAGATTTGCTGTGCTGCAGGCACTTTTCAGATGCATCTCTACTGGAAATACATCCATAGGACACTTCTGAGGCAACTGGAATTTAAAATTTCATGGGGAGGTTGGATTTTTTTTTTGCGGGGGGGGGAGGGCTTGGGGGTTTTTTTCCTTGGTTTGTTTTTGTTTGTGGTTTTTTTGTTGTTGTTGTTGTTGTTGGTTTGTTTTTGGGGTTTTTTATGGCCTATTATAAATACAGTGTGAAAGGGAGAAAGAGTAAACCTTTCAGCTGGGTGCTGGCTTTTCTTTTGGAGTAGCATAAAATAATATCTTATGTAATTTGTCAAATATATTTGCTTTCCCTGAAAGGATATTAAGACAACTGTAACCTCAGACTGCAGTGCAAGAAGAACATTAAATATTGTGGTGTCTTTCTTGGAAAAAATGTGCCTGGGTTTGAAAATGTCTGCACCAAGTGCCTTCAGCATCCTGAAGGAAGTGTTCTCCTGAAACTATCCAAGAGATTGTGTGTCTCACAGATGTTTACAGCAGCCTCTTTTCAAAGCTGTGAATGCTCTGGGGCTCCTTGCTGGGAATCCTTCCATGACCTGTGTCACAGAGGCTGCCTGTGCATGCTGGAAGGTGTGAGCCACTCAGAGAGGGAACAGGATTCAAGAACCTGTATCAGATTCAGTTCTCAGTCCTCAGCTTTTGTCTGGAACAAACTTCAGTCAATGGCCTTCACACCTGACCTAAGGCTGGAGAAATAGCACAGTTCCACAATCCAGGACATGCAGGGCTGCAGAGGCTCAAGGGGGAGAATCCCATGAAATCATTTCTGCTTGAAGAGCTGTAGGATCCTGTGTATCTGCAAAAGTCTCCCAAGTGCCTGGCTAGATGCTGAAAGAGGTTTTATTGCGGCTGCACCTGCCTGTGAGACTTCCAGCTCTTCCCCAGTTGTTTTTCTGTGCTGCCATTGCTGTGAAGGCTGGGTATCAGCACATAACCTGTCACTGCTCTGCAGAAACGTTGTGACATTAACAATTTGCAAGTTTTCATTGCATGTGGTGCCTCTTGCTCAAACAGTGAGGCTTGAATACTTAATTGTAGTTAGTGGAAACTGCCGTAAGTTCACACGTTGGCAAAAACATTTCAGTCAGGGTTTTTTTCCTTCAGCAATTCTTCTCCACATTCCTAGAAGTACTCAAGGCCAGGCTGAATGGGACTTGGAGCAACCTGGTCGAGTGGAAGGAGTCATTGGTTAGAACTGGACGATCTTCTAGGTCCCTCCCTGCACAAACCATTCCAGGATTGTGTGCTGATTCTCAGTATCTTTCAAATTGTGGTATATTAAGTCACTGGTTGTATCCAAGCAAACGGTAATACAGGAGTTGCCACCTTTCTGCCTTTTGGGCAGGCAGAGTTCTCCAAGTTCTTATTCCTTTTACTTGTATCAGTTGTCAATTCCAGGCTCCTAGCAGGAGATGCTGAGCTTCAGCTGAATGACCAGCTCAGGTATTTTGGAGATTTTTGTTTCATAGGCACCAGGAGTATCCATTCTGCAGTATCTAAAGAAAAGGATTGCTCCAGCAGTTTTTCCTTCGTGCCTCTGAGTGATCCCTGGGAGCAGAGCAGAGGAGTGGAAGTGAGCAGGATGAGTTATGTGAGTGCTCAAACAGCTCTGCAACAGCTCCAAGTCCAATCTCTCTGCTGAAGTGCTTTTCTTATCCACTTTTAATAAGTCTTCTGCTTCACTGAGGAGATTTATGTGGAATAGGAGGAGTATACTGCCTACTGCATACAACCAGGATATTTTAGGAATCAGTTGGAGTAACCTGTTGGTTGTAGCCAAGCACTCATCAGCTACATGAAATATTCTGCTTCAGGAGATAAAAACCTCTAGTTTCTTTAAGGATTTTTTTACATCCTTTTATTGTGTCTGAAAGCAATGACCTAGACTGCATCAATCTGTGCCACACCTCAGAGCCGGTTAACACAGTTTTTATGAGAGATTAAAATGTTTATGTGAGCAAAATCAACTGAAATGAAGGCAACAAATTCTTTTTATTGGGAGTAGGGATAAAGAGTGCAATTTGTAAGGGAATGTTTTCTGATCCAGTTGACAATCTCTTAAAAATTTTCAAGTTAAACACCTTGAACTCATATACAAATTTTTATAACTTGAAATAAAGTTTTACATTGTATAATTCTGTGTAGATTTCATTAAAAGTAATTCTTTAAAAAACCAAAATAAATGGAACGGGTCTTTTCTTGTTTGATGGGATTGCTGTCTGCAGCGAGATCTCTGAATGGGAGAAAGTGGATGCAGGGAGTGGTGCTAAACAGGCATTGTGTTACCTGTGCTCTTCTTGGGACATTACTGACAAAAAGCAAAGTGTTCTGTCACTGAGTTTCTCAGAAGTGCTAAACAGGCTGCAGTTTGCCAGCAGCAGCAGCAGCATTTGAATGCTGTCACTCAGAGAGGTGTAAGGTAAAAAGATTCCCTCCAGCCCATGGGAGCCTAAACTCGAGTCCCAGTGTGCTTGGGAGACAGGCTGCCTGTGGGTAGGCTTCCTTCTCTTTTCCTCTGCTAGTTGTGCTGTGCTAAGGATGTCATATTTGTTTCATAATTAATTAAAAGCCCGGCTTCTGTTTTAGTCTAAACTTGGTCTGGCTTTTAGAGGACGTGCTCAGAACAAATTGACAGAGGCTTGGGTGCTCTGCGGAGTGTCAGCCTGCACTTAAAGCTGTGAGTGAGTAAGACAAATAACTTAATTGCCCATTTTATCAAATCCTTTAGGATGCTCTGCAAGAGTATCTGCCTGTGAGGAATTACTCAAACCTTTTTCCTTTTGGTCTCGTGAGAGTAATCTTTCCTCACAGCATTGAGAAAACCAAAACATGTGGAGAGTTAAAAGTGCCATCTCGGGAGAATTCTCATCTCAGAGAATTGTTTTTCCATGTCACTTCTCAGTCCCTTTCAGCACTTGCTTGCCATTGCCTATGATTTTTGAAGATATAAATTAAAATCACATATTGAGGTAGTTTTCTTTTTTAAAATTGCATTATTTTCACTACTGAGTTAAAAGAAGTTTTCTAGACCATTAATTAAATATCGTCTTACACAAATTGGTTGTTGTGAACATTTCAAATGCAATGCTTTGGTTTCCTTTTCTCCATTCCCCGCACTCGGGCAGCCGCATTTCCTCCAGCCTTTGTTTCATTCCTAAAATAATTGTCTCCTTTCTGAAATCTAACTGCTTCATTTAATTGTTTAATGCAGAAAGCTTAATCACACAGACTGTGTCTCCAAGCTCTCTCTGGTGCTCAGCATGTTCTTAATTCAGGCTTTTTGGCTGAGTATTTTTCAATTCAAATTTATTTCTAATAACTGCCTTGTGCCTTTCTTCTGCATGAATCACCTGTATCCTTAAAATGTGTTCCAGCACAAATATTTTTTTATTTCACAAATATTTTCCTCTTTGATTCATTGCTTTTCTCTGCCAGGGTTCTGGTGCTCTGGTGGAATTGAGAGAAATTAACTCACTGTTTCAAACACAAAAATAGGAATTGTGGGGGCGAGCTGAGGGGTGGGGGAAGGAGCTGTGAGTAGAGGTTCAGGAACTTTTGGAGAATCTATGTTCCAATAAAAACTGTCGCAGCTGAGGATTGCTTCACAGGAGCAGGGCGTGTTGCAATGTGCACTGGGAACTGTAAGTTCAGGGAGAGAAGGAAGCAGGGCTTTACTCGGCTGCTGGGAAAGGCAGAGTCATGCAGGTCTCTGCGTGGGAATCTGCATGGAACCAGCTCTTAATCATTCAATAGTCCCATCCACAGAACCATTCCTGCTCCTGCCTCATTCCAGAGAGCATTACACACGCTTCTCTTAAAGCAGGCTGAAGCGAAAACAACAGGCTTGTTCTTGTGAAACATGATGTAATGGACACCATTAAAATCCCTGAGGTTGGCCATCCTGATCGAGTTTGAATTCGGTAATTTCTCTGCCTTGGTTGGTTTTGGAAGCTGAAAGCCTTTTCCAAGTGCTCTGTGGGTGCAGTTCCTGCGTGGATGGCAGCTGAGCTCTCCTTTCTTTCCATTTCTTGTGCTGGGTTGGGGCAGATCACAGAACTCCAGGCAGCTCTCACAGTAACCAGCTCTGGTAGCAAAGTGAAGGGGTTTGTGCATGTTCTCTACTCAGTAAAAAATAGCAAATCCAAGGGAGGTCTTGAGGCATCTCTAGTACAATGTAATAAAAAAAGTGCCTTTGCTAAGGAAGGCAGCTTAACATCAACTTTGTATCTCTGCCAAATGCTTCAGAAAGCTTTCAGACTGGTATTTTTTATTTACTACATAATGTTCAAGCCTTCGGAGCCGGCACTGATGCTGTGTGAAATTACACAGACATAAAACTGGACAATTGTCATGGGAGATGTAAAAAACACTCTACTGGGTGTTTCTGTGGGAGATGTTTTATTTACAGGTGACCCTGGCTTTGGAGAACTTCTACAGAAAGCAATAATCTTGCCATTAAAAATGCTCACAATTTTTAAAACGTTTTCTTCTCAATGTCTTAATTCTGCTAACCCTATTGATCGCAGCAGGAGAATTAACTTTAAAAAAAATTATTTGCAGAATTTAATCTGAGAAGTTTTTATTGTGGTCTAACTTCTAAAAGGGTTGTAGCAGCTATTCTGAAAGTGTACACACCACCTGTGGCAAAAGGGATGTACAAAGTTTAA
This sequence comes from Phainopepla nitens, assembly GCA_013400175.1. Classification (NCBI taxonomy): domain Eukaryota; kingdom Metazoa; phylum Chordata; class Aves; order Passeriformes; family Bombycillidae; genus Phainopepla; species Phainopepla nitens. Next base: position 278,827 of record VXBQ01004805.1, read on the forward strand.
ATTTCTGTACAAAAGCTGGTGATTTCCTGGTACTAGATTTTATGGACAGTGAGCATATAAAATGTGAGAAAGGTTTGACATAAAATGAAACTATAAAACCATTCTTGCTATTAATATCTATATGTGAACAATTGAGTTAAATCTTATCTTTGCATCCCTCCCAGTCATCTCCTGAGAGGTGCTTTCTGTCACTCCCAGGCATATTGCCAAATTTTGAAAAATTGCCGAGAAAATGTGAATTAAAAGGGTGCAGCACTGGCAGGTCTGTGCCTCACGTCCCACATCGTTTAATTTATGTTCTGCTCAGTGTAAGCAGAATTTATTCACAGCTCCTTGGCTGTGAAGTCCCCAACGTGGGAAAGCCGGGATAGCCTGAATTCCCCGCAAAGCTGGGGTTGCCATGGCAATCCGAGTGCACGGAGTCCACGGGGCATGTGGCTGCAGCACACCGCCTCCCGGCCATAAATGAGGGATTTGCTGCACTCTCCACTCTGACTATGTCAGGAACCCAGAATTCGAGGGCAGGAATGGAAATGAAACTTCTTGGCCAATTCCCTCAGTTTCCACTTCTCCCTGGAACAAGACATGTGAGAAAGCAGGGCTAAAGATTACGAAATAGAATATATTTTTTTTTGTCCTCAGCACCAGTTTAGCACATGGTGCTTCCATTTCTGTTTCCAGCTGGAATGGTAAAGCTCCAGCTTGCATGTAGCTGCATGTTTGTCCATGAAGCAGCTAATATATATGCAGATGAATTAAAACTAATTAGAGCTAAAGCCAGCAAAGTGCACATTTCTCGCTAACGGCTGCATACAGCTCTGTTACACACCACCTAATTAAGTTATTCACTGTGAACCTGCTCATACAATTTTCTGTAAACCGGATTCTACTTTTAACAAAAAAAAATTTTAAAAACCAACTTCATGTGAAAAAACTTATGTCTGAGTCTTTAAATCATAATGTCAAATTTCACACCTGGCATGTGAATTTTCAGGGCTATTAAATGTCGCACTGTCTCATAGAGGACTGTGTTAATAAGGCACTTCATGCAGTATTTTTTTCCTCTTAATTCCTGAAATTTCATGATTAAAGGTCTCCAGCTCTGACTGACTTTGAACTTTTCTTCATGTGACCCAGTGGCTGAGGAAGAATTTAAACCCCTTTAAACCCCTTATTTTCATGTTAGACCTGAGCAAGAGGTATCCCCACACCCTGGCCTTTGATTGTAAGAGTAATTCTGTGGATGAGACCCTTTCTTTTTTCCACCCTGCATCCAGTAAATAAATATGCTGGGGAATTAAAGTGCTTAGCCAAGGTTCCAAATAATCCCTGAGCTCCTCAGCATATGGAACTGATGCCTGTGCTCCCTCCAGCCACTGGAAGCAGTGACTCAAAGAACTCAAAGCAGCTGGAGCATGGCACAAGGTACCCTGATCATTTTTCTCCCTAGGAATATCTCCTCCTTTCACCTAATTTGCCTTAAAGTGGGAATGGAGGCAGGAATCCTCATCAGAGAGGGAAATCCTCAGCTCTAGAAGTTCCTGATTCTTCCGTAATCACTTCCACTGGATAAGATGCTGAGCAGTGTGAAAGGACCAGATCATTTTGAAGTTTGAAAGCCAAAGGCAGATTTGACTCCTGTGAATTAAGGTTTACAGAGGTATCTAGACCAACAGTCTCAGCGAAGATGCTATCACACAGCTATTTAACCAAATTCAATGTCCACCAGCACCCTCGAAAATCCCAAGTTTGCTTCACTCACAATGTTTGTCCATTTCCTAGGCTGGTTTATGGTTTGTTACTATTAAGTTTGATGGAATTTAGGTTGAACTGACTTTTTTTTAAGGCGATTTCTTTACTAATGGGTGATTCAATTAGGCTTGAGCCAGGTCTTCTGCCAGAAGGGGCCTCACCAGCAAGTCTGATGTCTGTTGTTTGGGTCTGATTTGTGGGGAGCTCATTTGTTTTATGAGGGCTGAGAAGTTCCCACAGGCTAAATCAGAGGAATTAGAGAAGGAATTATAGAGCAATCAGATCCCCGTTTCTTTTATTTAGAGGGTACCTGGAGTGCCCCATAGGCTTGTTCCATTTTCTCCTTTAAAAAGGTTACTTTCATCCCTTATCTCCTTCCCACAAACTCATCCTCCAACTCATCATTAAATGCTGAATAATTCCAACATGCAGGCCTGAGGGAGGACAAACACTCGTTTTCTTGGTGGTTTGAAGAGGACTCTGACTGTTCTTGAATCAGCCCTGGTTATTCAGACAGTCTGTTCCAGTGGATTTTAATGCATTCAAATAGAGTACAACACCTAGGCAAAAACGGGCACAGATGAAATTGCCACAGTACCTGTAAGCAGGTCAGGAGTATCCTGGTTTTGTTGCATTATCATGTCAGATGTCACAGCAGCAGTGGCAGCTTCCTGGTTTGGTTATTGGGTTATTTTTCCCATGCAAAGAGAAGGAATGGGGGAGCTGCAGGCCACAGGGAGCTGCCAGCTTCTCTCGGCCGTGTATTTTGGTACTACAAAGGTGGCATTATTAAAGGCAGACAAAAAAGCCTCTAAATCATGCAACCAAAGTGACCCCTAGGAGCTGAAAAACCCATCCTTTGAGCACTTGGAAACCTTGCTATGACCTAGGTGGTGTCTGGATACAGAAGCTTTTCTGCAGCATTTTGGCTGCAACTGAGACATGATATCTCCATGAGCACTGAAAACTGGGAGTCAGGAACCATCCCCATGCCTGCTACTAAACATTCTGACCTTGACAGGATAAAACAAGTGAATACAGCAAAGCACTGCTAGATTTGACAGATAAAATTTTATCTTACCACTGTTTTGGCCGGCATAAAATTCGATGATTCTGTTTACAGCAAAAATCTGGTACTGCAGAACTTTTTGTTGTATCACTTATCCCTGAATATTCCTTTATTTGCTGAATATCCATGGGCATGTGGCAGGTAAATGCTGAATATTCATGCAAGGAACCTCACTGTTTGTACATGGCTTAAAGATATATTAAAATCAAACTGGTGCAATGTTATTGTGGTGAAAGGAAACTGCACATTTAATTACAGGAGAGAAAGTAAGTATTGGACATGAAAACTACGTGTCTCCCAAATCCTGATATGCTTGTGTGTGTGTATATCCACATATCTGTGTGTGTATAATGTGTGTTTCCATATGCATACACACACACCCTTCGGTAAAGTTATTTGATATAATCTGGAAAACAAGATTTTCGTGACAGGGCTGTTTCTTAATACTCCTTCTACAGCTTCTGTCTGTCCCTTATGTGCTCTGTACTGCATTTGTAAGGAAATATATCTCTGTGGCAATCTCCAAGAGCAGCCTAATTCTGTTAGAAACAAAGGTGGTATTTCTGGGCCAACTCATTAATAATAAGTACAAATTCAGAGCAGCTGCTGCATCTCCGAGATCAGCCAGAGCAGGAGTGATTTTGAGATATTGTTTTATTCTCACAGGTTTAAATGCAATAATTGGCTACATTCCTGTGTAAACTAGAGCAGTTTCTGTGATTTTTCAGCATTTTCCTTCAGTCTAGTGTTTTGGGTCAATACAAAACCCGTGATGCTGAAATTATCTTCTGTTCTCTTCCCTGTTGCTTCTGCTTTTGCAGGCAGCAGCTGGAGACACTGAGGAAATTATCTAATGGAAAAAATTTAGAAATTATACTTGGCCAGAGGAAGAGTCCTTCTTTTGCTCTGCTTGTGCTTTCCAGGGCCCTAAATGATTCCAGCCCCAGGCAGGTGAGTCCCTGCCACTTCAGCCTTTGGCTTCACAGCTAAAAAGTACAAAGAGCAAGTCAGTGCCAAGTTCCTCGATGGCTTTTGTGGTGAGGGCAGCACTTCACCAGACTGAAACTCCCAGATTAATCTCACCTTGACTAGACTTAATACTTTCCATTTGTGCATTAAGAAATGCTAATGATTCCTGGAAGTTTTAGGCATTGTTATTTAAAGTTGTTTGAGAGACAAAGGGAAGGTACTGTTTGCATTTCAGGGAAGACCTGACCTTTGTTTGGAGTGCTGGATGACTGATTGTAACACGAAAGGAAAAGGTGAGGAGTGTTGCTGTAGCTCTTTGTACAAAAACTTACATGTGTTGTGGGAGCTTAACTAAGCTAGAACCAGCTAGTAAGTCAATGTTTCTGTTGACTCTTTTAGATGTGTATTACAATGCAAACAGATGGTGTGGCCAAAGGGTCTTTAATATGAACTGTGTTCAGGAGAACAGGGAATTTAGCTTCAAAATAAACCAGTTCCCCTGCTTGTTATGGCACAGATTAGTAATATCAGGGCTGTTGGTTTCTTCTATTATGAGTTATTCCCTTTTATATCTTACATGTTATTCTCACTTCATTTAAGGATTAGTTAAGACAATGACAAGGTTTGTTTAGCTATTGTCCACCTTCCAAGAAATGATGATTCCTAATCAAACACAGGGAGAGAGCAACCTTTCATACCGTTTTCTCTTGTGTTTTGGTTTTTTTTTTTCCAAGTTACATGCCATATCACCTTGCCTTCAGCAGCTAGATAGTAAATGACTTTTTATTTAGTAACAGCCAGCCTTAATGAATCGTAATTTGACAAAGCATGTGTAAATACCTCTGTCCAAAGGAACAAGGCATTCAGACAAGCAGAAAAAGGGAAAAGGAACACTTGAATGACTTAGAGTGTTATATGGCACAAGGCAGGGATAAACCTTTTGTTGGTAGCTGAGTCAAAAGACATGTGGAGACCACAATGGCAGCTGAGGACACATTGGATGAAACCTCAGGTGCAGATAAAGACATTCCTCCAAGGGCCCTGAACTCGGAGTGACCCACGAGGATGGCTTGAGCAGCACAAGCTGCACACACAAAGCCTGACTCCAGCTGGAGGAGGCAGTGTGAGCTGACCATAAGTTTTACAGAGGAGATTGTTTTACAGAGATTTCTGTGCAGAGGGAAGGTAAATTGGGCCAGATTAGTAAGAGACACTTAGTCAGCCAAGAAGGGATGCAAGGCTTCACTGTGCTTTTATTCATTATTAAATAACAGATGGTTCCATAAGGACTTAAACATCCTTAAAACATTAATCTCAAAACTAGGATATCATGGCAGCACCAAAATTAAAATTTCAGGCAGGAATCCTAAAACTGCCTTACTTTAGGGCCCTGTGAGTCCAGCAGAAGGGATAACCCATATGAGCAAAGCAGTGCGAAGGCAGCTCCTGCTCCTGTTGGTATTGGAGAGGATCCTGCCTTCCCCATGAGAATCTCTTCTCCACAGCAGGCCGTGTGCTATGTGCTCTGGGTTCATGGATTTGCAGGGAATTTGCTCACAGTTATGGTGTTTTCTTCAAAAGCTAAGGATGAGGCCACTCACAACACAGGGGTAATACTGGGTAAGGACAGGCCAATATAGAAGCAAGTGGGTAAAGAATTTACTTAAGAAGCCCCATTTTCTGTATTTCCATTATTTTTCTTGATATTTATTTCAAGTTGACTTGAGCACTGTTCCCAAAGGTCTTGGGGGTTTTTTCCTCCTGTGAATGTAGAGCTGCTTTTCCTGAAGTATTGTCTGTTTTCCCTGAAGGTTTTCTTCTGACTCTGATTGCTTTTAAATGTGACTCTGCTGCTTTAGGCTGCTGGTAGGTGGTCTGAGCTGAATGGTTACCATTAGCTGGCTTATACCTATACTCATTTTTTGTGTTGGATCCTGACCTAGTAACCTTCTTCTCCAAATGCCAAAGGTGAGATTTAGTCTGAAATGACATGGTTGTCTAGGAAGAATTGCTACAGAACAGGAAATAATATTGGAAACTGAACTTTGACAGCACTTTAATACACCGTATCTATAGGCAGAGAGTTTCATCTGAGCCTTAGGTTCACTTTGAAACTGGAGATGGTTTTCTGCCAAACACATTGTTGCCATTGAAAGTGTCCATAGTTTTTAAAATTTTTATCTGTTGCAGTTTGCTTTATGACTTCATTTCGAGGCCATCTTGGTTTTTAGTCACCATCTCAGCCAATTCATTTTAGCAAATTAATATTCCTAGTAAATACTGTGAAGACAGTGGAGAGTTCTAGTGAAAATAAATATTTTAACTCAAGCATAAACATGTGATTCACTAAAAGTGTTATTTACATTTTCATTTGCCTGTAAGCTCAAGCTGGTTGCACAGGAAAAATCCTTCAGCCTTGTCACACACATATGATTTGGGACTAATACCTTCTCAACATTATTATCTTCACACACACAGGTTAGTGCTTCAATTCAGTGTGCATCTAACGAATGGAGGTGGTGATTGCTGCAAAGAATTTCATGCAGGCAGTGTGCATATAATGAAAGGTATGTTATCACTTAAAATCTAGTCAGGTAAGGATTAAAATAGGCTTAACTGCTATTTGAGGTCTCTTTATTTTTCAAATGCTTTTATCTGCTTTACTACAGTATGAAGGACTAATAGTAGAGGACACTGAGTACATAGAAATTATGGTCCACTTTGCTTAGTGCCTACTCCAAAGCCACTTGAAACAGTAGGAGCCTTTGCACAGCAGATAAAACAGAAAAAAAAATCCTATTTTTTCCTTAAACCACTGATTTACAGGAACAGAAGTGTTACTTCACATGCAAATCCTTTTTGTTTTCCTGTGGTTGGATATTTATGAAGTTTATTAAATAATAAAATCTTTTTATTTTTCTCTTACCAGGTCTCAAAATGTTCTAAAAGCTGAAGCTTCAACATAGAAATGATCCAGGTAGAATCCAATTGTTCTCTCTTGTGGGGAAGGGAAGGGAGGGGAGGGGAGGGGAAGGGA
>VXBQ01004805.1:292048-347025 GCA_013400175.1 Phainopepla nitens
CCCGGCGCAGCGGAGCCCCCGCCGCTCGGTAGGGGTCGGAGCGAGGGCGGGCTCGCCAGGGCTTCCGCGGCTGGGCTCGCTCTGCAGGGGCTGCGTGGGGCCCGGGCCGGCCGCGCTCCCGGCGCCGCTGAGGCCTCCGGCGGGGAGCGGGCGAGCCGAGGAGGGAGGCCTGGCCCGGTGCTCCCCGAGACGGGCGGGGGGTGCGGGACAGCCCCGCGTCCTCCGCCCGCAGCTTTGCTAGTCGGGCCCTCCGCGGGGAACGGGGCCGGCGGGACTGGGCCGGTGCCCCCGGAGCTGCCGGCTCCTTTCTTTCCCCGCTCTCGGTTGCGAAGCATCGTCTGCAGGACTAGTGCCGGGGGAACAACAGGTCTCGCTCCTCGCTCGCCTTCCGAAGAGACGCCAGCGCCTTGCTCTTGGGATTATAAATGTTTGAACGAAGACCCGGCGAGCTGGAAGGAGAGCTTCCCGTTGGAATTAATAGAAGAGAAAAGAACGGAGGCTTTTCCAAATCCTCTGCGAGAAAGCTTGTGCTGTTTTCCTCTGCTGTCCATAGTCTGTTTAATAATGCGATTGTGACCTGAGTGGAATTTCCGAGCGATGAACTGTTGAAGCTTGTTGCACCTCTGCGTCGGACTACATTTTTTTTTTTTTTCCCTCAGCACATGATTCCTCCATCCCAGCTGTTGCAGGACCTATGGGCCAGTAATAGACAGATGGGAAGCTGAGAGTTTATTTTCACATTCTTCTGTGCCGGCAACTTGGCGAGTTAGCTGAAGCTGCTGCTTTTTACTGGATCTGCTCTTTCCTCCGCAGGTTTATTTTTTTTTTTTTTCTCTATGTGTTTCGATTAAACAGTCATTGGACTGGAGCTGGATGGATGCTTTGCAATCCAAAAGGTTTTGGAAGATAACAGAAAACTGCTAAAACAGAGAAGAGCTGGTGCTGCAGGAAACCTGGGGCCTGTGTTCCAAGCCTTTTCGTTTTATTGAGCAAGGTAAATAACGCAGTGGTGAAAATTCAGGGCTTATAGTAATCAGGCATGAAGATGTTACAAAGCACTTCAGACTGTTCCAAGTCTTCCAAGAGATTGAGAGGACCCACAGTAAGACTCAGAATGAATTGTTCTTTTAAAATTTTCAGATATGAGTGTGAAATTTAAGGCTGAGAACAAAATTTGTGGTATCTGAGAGGTTGGGGGAGCTACTTTTCCTGATTTTGCATTAAGGCCTTGTAGGTTTGTGCTTTTGAGAGAGATTGCCTCAAGAACTTTCTTGTTGGTTTGGTGTGCAGTGCTGACACGAGTGGGTTTTTTTCCATGGTTTGCAAAATGTACAGTGTAATCAGTTACTGGGTGAAGTGTGTAATTTTTGGTGTCAGGCTCCATGCCTTATTTTTTTTTTTTTTTAAAGATCTCAGCAGCAGTTTACTCCTCACAAAAACATAAATCCCTTAAAATGAGGTCACAGTTTGAGACGTAGCTGCAAAAATCTGGTTTTGCAAGAAGTCACACGATTCTCATTATGAAGCAAAGCCTTGATTAAGTTGACTGTGTACCTTTTCTCCACTCTTAATGAAATAGAGGCAAACAACAAGGTGCTGGCAACCTTTGCTGATGCTATCGTGGGGAGAGCTAAGTGGATATTATGGGCAGCACTCAAAGTTCCTGTTTAGATTTGTTTGACCGAACTTTCGAGCCTTTGTTGTGTCTCGTTTTGTTTCAAGATGATGTGTGAGGTGATGCCAACCATCAGTGAGGCCGAGATTCCCGCCGGGGGAAATGGAGGCCACGGTTCAGGTTCCCCGTTGCAGTCAGATGCCGATTCCCACTTTGAGCAGTTGATGGTGTCCATGCTGGAAGAAAGGGATCGCCTGCTGGAAACGCTTCGGGAAACTCAGGAGACGCTCGCGCTCACCCAGGGCAAGCTGCATGAGGTTGGCCATGAGAGGGATTCCTTGCAGAGGCAGCTCAATACTGCACTTCCACAGGTATGGGCGTTTGGGAAGGAAGGGATTTTTAAATGATTTTTGTGTTCTTTGTGGTGTGTTGTTGTCTTGTATGTTTGATTTACTGAAGATTCAGATGGGAAGATGAATCTGTCCTGAAGGATCTGTTGGTACTTGCTCACCTTGAGAAAGATGAAAAAGGAAGGAAAGCAGGGAAGAACAGTCCTTTCCCTCCAGTCTGCTTTCCCAGTTTCTGGAATTCCCTTGACTTAGCATAAACACGGAATGGTGTCTACATCGTTTTGTTTAATAGAACTTGATGGACTTTTTTCTGCAACTAGTACTTTTTAAATGCTATTTCTTTATTGCCTGATTCATTCATGTACTTAAGAATTAATACCTGGTCTAGTGGGAGGTGTTCCTGCCCATGGCAGGGCGTTGGAACTGGATGATGCTTAAGGTTCCTACCAACCCAGACTGTTCTGGGATTCTGTGAATTCCATACAGACCATTCTGACACTGTTATGGGCTTTGGTTTAAAAACTTGAAGACTGCTACCTTGTGAATGCTTGCTGAGTTGTCGTGGCAATGTAGAAGTCTGCGTGTGTTGTTTAGCTTGTTTAGTTACTTTTGAAAAGTTTAGAAGTTTAGGTTTGGTTTCTTGAAGTTGTTTTTTTTTTTTTTTTTTTGATCCTGCAAGGAGTTCCTAATTAGTGCCTTATGGAGGATGCACGTGGCCTGCAGTGCTAGCTTTGTTACATAAGGAGCACAGTTCGGAAAGATGACTGGTGTCTGCAGAACTCGTTGGGTTTTATCCATTCGACTTAAAAATAATACAAGTGGACTTTGAACATGTTAGAAGTATTTGGTTCTAGGCAGAGCAGGGGCTGCTTTCAGGTGTTGGTTAACTCTTGACATTGTGGTGGTTGTTGTCCCAAGCGTGGCACAACGATGCTGTGACTTTTGCAAATGTTCCTATATCCTTAAATGTTACTGTTTATGTCCTTTCAAACAGTGGTATGAAATCCTTCTGTTTCACTGCTGTCATTATAATGTAATCACTGTATGACTCTTGGTATGGTAATTGGTGCTGGTAATTACTGAGGCATGAAAACGAAAATGCTACACATGTTAATCTAGCTCTGTTACAATGATGAAAATCAGAAAGGAGACCTTTCCAACCTTTGCTGCTGCCCGTGTTAAATCATGTGCTGCAGGCAAAAATCGTTCTTTGTTTTTTTGTTGTAATAATTGTGGCTTCTCCGCATCCTCTGTGTCAGGTCTGCTACATTAATGGAGGCCATTAACCACTTGCATACCTGCAGACTGTTAGACCTGAGTTTATGGCTGAGCAGAATCATTCCAGCTCTCAGCTCTGCCGTTCCCCTTTTGCCTTTTCAGTTCTCAGCTTTCCTTCCTCAATCTAGTAGGCTACTTGCATGTAACCATCACTTTCTAAACATTTCTGGAAAATTAATAAACAGTTCCCTTTTTCAAGAATGCCATAATTGCATCATTTCATGTGAGATATGTTGGAAAAGGAAGTCAGTTGAGGGACAAATTTTACTGCAATCTTATGTAAATATACAGCAGTGTATGGATTTTTGTAGACTGCTGTTTGGAAATACTCTTTTTGTCCTGTAGAACTGCTGGTTTTGTCCTCAGTGTTCAGTCACTGCTCAAGTGACTGTGGTGCTTTCAGAAATCAGAAATATTTTCATTATTGTTGCTACATCAGAAGTAGCTTCTGTGTTGGGCAGTTTTTGTTGTTGTTATGGTAGACTCAGTTCCTTCATGGGTGTAAATTTTTGATTATGTGAAACTATTTTTTTTTAAATTCTAATATGTGGTCATTGTCAAAACTTTATTGTGACTAATATTTGAAACTATTCAAACTTTTTTGTTAATTATTTCATGCTGAGCATTATTTTGAACTACTGCCTCAAATGACCCGTTGTTTAGCTGTGGATTTCAAGGAGGGTAAAGTCTTTAAATTTAATAAAATAACAACTGTGTATTATTTTTTCAGCAAAGAAGGGATAATAGTGTAGTTTTCAAATTTTTTTTATCATAGTAGTTGTTCTCAATTTAGTAGATCTGAACGGTCAGTTTAACTAATTGTACAAAGACTGGTGTAATTTCATGCATTACTAAATCACCCTGTAACCAAAGTATTATTTCTTTCTCAAACTTGGCTTGGAACAAGTTGATGTAGTTGATTTTAGACTACTTTATCTTAACAGGTATTGAATTGAATTGTTTCTATGTGTACTTTTCCTGTTTTAGATCTTTAGCTGAACCAGCCAGTTTTAGACTGTTCTGATGACTGATGAAAAGTCCTGGTATACAAGCAGGAATGCCAGATGAATTTCTTCTATACCAGAATTACTCTTCTTGTTTTGCGGTGAAGACACTCAATTTCTGATGGCATTAACAGTGTATATAATTAATTTCAAAATGTCAAATCAGTATTTGCACCTCTGAGATTCTAAAAGTAAATGTAGTTTTTCCTGTAACAGTGATGCACATTTTGTGGTCACATTTCTTAGTGTGATGGGCAGCTGGGAATTCAAGGCAGCAGTTCTAGCTTCATAAACCTGGGACAGCTATTTAGGGTAAGGCAGCTTTTGTGGATGTCTAATTCACTGAGAGGAGAGCATTTTAATCTTATATAGATGTGCATTATCTGTTGCATTTACCCCTAGTAAAGCTGACTTTTTCTGGGTTTTTAGTGTGGACAGCTGGAAGTGAAATACATCACCACTGCCTTGATAAAATAACTGGATTCTTGGCAATGCTTTTTGTTTTCTGGGAGTTTCCTCTGTTACAGATTACCCTAGTCAAACTGTACTCTGACCTTGGAAGATGAACTTGAGGAGATCAAAGTGCTGTGCTAGAACTTTTTTTTTTCTGTGAAAAATTCTGGAAAGAATAGAATTACCATTAGCTTTTTACTTGAAGAGCTTTATAACATAAACACATTGTTATCATTCTAATTATGGTCTTAGTGGATTTAATTATGCTCTTTATGTGCCTTTTAGAGTGCATTCTACAAAATTCAAGATTTGTGTGCTTGAAATTTATGAGTTAATCTGTAAAACTGTATTTAAAGGTTAAATTTTGAACCTAAGATTACTACAGTTGGTGCTATTAAAGTGTTGCAGACCAGGGCCCATTTTGCTGATAGAGTTTCATATAGATGTTTTCTGTAAATGAAAACATGATGCTTGTTTTGGATAGTGAAGAGCAGAGTTTAATCTCCAGTGACTCTAGTGCCTATCACAAATAAAAGCACAGTTGGTGAATTCACAGTGGTTGTTATCAGGATGAAAATTTTAATATGTATGTTAATTTTAGAAGCTGATAAATACCATACAAATATGAAGCAACACATATTAAAATCCATGTTAATCTTGCACCTCTGATCTTTTGGTCTTAAATTAATCATGCCTTTTTTTTTTTTGTACAGGGTAAGCAAAATAGAAGGTTAAAGTAAAAGTTGCTCTCTATCCATAGTAAATATTTTATCACTACTTCACGCTTCAGTTAAAAATGGTGTATGTCAGTTCATATTTGTATTCAGTGGAGTTCAGGTATGTCCCTATAGAGTGATGTTCCTTAGGCATCTCAGAAACACTCAGTGCCTCACACATAAGAAATATCAAAACACCTGGCCTAAAGACTGCCCTGGCATTGTTTTGGAATGATGGATTTAAGGATTTCATTGCCATTTTATGAATAGTGGTATTTGGATTTCCTCCAGACAAGTTTTCAGTAATACAGGATGTGATGGATGTAGAAATGAGGTTTCGAATTGTACCTAATACGAAGAACGCAGTGGTAGAAAACACATTAAGCAAAGCCCTTGCCAGACTCTGCAGCAGCTGAAATTTCCTCAGGACTTTTCCTGCAGCTCCGTTTCCAGCATTCCCAGATGTTCAGCCCTGAGGTGCTATGGCTTGCACTTCTTACTCTGGCAGCAGCTGCTGCTGACTTCTGAATAACAGCCATTAATCTCAGCAGAGTGCCCAGGAATCCTGGAGGTGCCAAAGGGTTTCACATGGGTGTCAGAGCAGGCACATCCTCCACTGCTCCTGCTGTGTTCTGACAGCAGAGATGAACAGGACTCTTCCTGTTGCATTTTCAGACATCTGTGTTGAGTTTCAATTGCTAAATCTTACTTGGCTCTTACTGTTAGTAAATTACTGAGCTGATTTGGCTTTACACTAGTTTAACTCAGACAGGGATAGGAGTTAACATTCAGAATTCTTCGCTGATTATCAATAAACCTCAGCTGCCCTAATATTTCTTTCTTTCCAAGACATAGAAACAGACACCTTTTGCTCCAAACCTTTGGAGTATGAATTTATCTGAAGTAATGCTCTGTGTTTGGGCAAAAAGGAGTAGCTACACTTCAGTAATGCAGTGGAGTATACTGAGCACTGAGTCTCCAGCACTGATTCTGTCTTCTTGGTTTCTCATGTGGATATGTTTGGGTTTGTTTATTGAAACATCCCACCCCTGCCCAGCAGACATCTGTTTGCCTATTGTTAGCAACTTGCTATTTATACTGTGCTTTCAATTTAAAGTTTGATTATAAATAGACCATTTAGCTGGATTAAATTTGGAATTCATTTTGAGTTTCCTTGTATTTGAGAGTGAATTTTACTGCTGTTAAATTTGGGGTGAAATTTACTGCTGTTTTACTGCTGAATGATGTCCTATCCACCGCCTTAATAAGCAGATTTGGTGAAGTCTGAAACTATTGTTTTTATTTCCCTTAGTTTATTTGTAGAAAGAATGTTTTGGTGACTGCACAGAAATGCTTTTTATTTGTTTTTGGTAGTGCATGAGGCCCTGAAACAGGAGCTAGGGATTGTTTTTCTCTACTCTTGTGCTACTGTGGACAGATATCTGACAGTGGGTTTATTAATGCTTGGGGTGCTCTAGTCTTAACCTGCAGTCTAAAAGCAGGCTGTATATAAGGTTAAAAGGGCTGTAAGCAAAACAAAGTAAATATATATTTAGAACCATTTGAACATCACATGTATATTCTCATCAATGCTAGCTTGCCTGTAGCCTCTGGTACAACATGTAGTGTCTTTTGGTATTTAGAGAGTTCTTCCTCTGTTGCCTTTTCTTTTTTTTTCCCTCCATTCTTTTCTAAGAGTATATCTAAAAAGTGCTTTGAAGATGTTTAGTAGCAAGACTTGAAGATTCAATGTGGCTACATAATTGAGATTCCAGGGGAAAAAAACAAAAAAACAAAAACAAAAAAAAAAAAAAAAAAAAAAAAAAAAAAAAAAAAAAAAAAAAAACCCCCCAAAATTCTGGTTTTTTTTTTTTTTTTTAATAAATATGAATTAAGAACACAATTCCCTATTCCCTTACAAATTCTTACTGTTTTAATGTCCACTAGCCTGAGACTTTGTTTCATCCTGTCTGGAATATATTTAGGAGAATTGACTGTTGGTTTTATTCACTGTAGGTTTTGATCATAGAATTAGGAGGACACGTTGTGTTTTAATATATGCAGGCCTCTTACAGTTAAGTGTTGTCAGAGACCTTGAATTTTTGGAAAGAACATTTTAAGTGTTTATTAGTAATTTTTTTTCCCTCTCCCTAAGTTAGCATTGCATCTCAGAACTGCATTCACAATTAAATATGGGGACTTATTTTTTAGTTTTCATTTTTAAAGGAATATGACAGAGGTCTTTGTGTAAGCTGCTTGGGCAGTTTAGGCAGCTTAAATCACTTAAAGTCTGTAAGGCTGACTGGTATCTGTTGACATATATTAGAAAATACTCGCCATAATATCCTATGTATATACATCTCAAGCTACAAATACTGAGAAGAGATAAATTTGCGTTGTGTGTGTCAGGTAATCATAACTTTCCAAGTGTCTTTTTTTGTAATCATGCCTATGGGTTCCCCAAGTGTAAATGCAATGCAGTTCTTGCCAGGAAAAATGTTTTCACATTCTCTAGGCTAAAAGAAGAATTATTATTTCGCTACTGAATGGATTAAGTTTTTTATTCAACTTGACTTTTTCACAGAGGCACAGGGAAATAATGTTTCCACATTTTGGAAATTACAGATGATTGTGTAGGGAGCTGAATCCATATCTGTAGGTCACCTGAGGAGATTGCTCTGGGAGTTTGGATGTTTAGAACTGGAGGAGCATGATTACACGTCTGAGTAATGCTCACTTTCATTTTGATGTGTTGTTTTCCTCTCAGTTGATGTGAGTAGTTGGTTCTCTTGGTTTTTTGCCCATGATCTTTACGTGTTTCAGACTTGACCTTTGGTTCCACGTAAGCTCTACTGAAAATCAGCTCCTTTTCTTCTGCTCAGCCTGACAAGGCTCTGTGGCCTGTTCCTGAAGTGGCTGGCGCTGCAGCATTTTTCCAAAGAGAAGCTTTGTTGCTTAATCTTCTCTTTTGCTGTTCCACAGTGGCCTTGAACTTTGCTTGTGTGTTTATGCTCCTGTCTGCTGTGGATATGGTTTTTGAGGATGGTAGTGGAGGTCTTAACAGAAGTATAATTTTGGTTGGATCTGAAATATGCCATGGCTATTGATGGATACATATGAATAAGAACAGCCAACATGTTCCTGTAATTCATCTGTCTACTGGTTATATTTTCACAAAGATAAATACTCAGAATTAGTCTTTCATTTTACAAATTCTGTGAAGTGCACCAAGGTTCAAGTCCAGGGTGGATGGAGCTTTGGGCAAGTTGGTCTAGTGGAAGGCATCCCTGCCCATGGCAAAGGTGAACTTTAAGGTCCCTTCCAACTCAAACCATTCTAGGTTTCTATGATTCCTTAATGAAAAGATCCTTACACAAGCAGTATTGGGCGTAATCAGATATCTTCAGGATGGATTTTAAACAAGGACTTGTTTAAAGAGACGCTTGGAAAAAAGCTTGAAAAACTTGGTTTGTAACCTTTTGAGTTTTGTTAAAGAGAAAAAAGAACTTATCTTTAGAAAAGAAGCATTTTTTCTTTGTTGTGATAGGAAAATGGGCAGCTCTTGATTTTATTTTTTAATTAACATTTTTTCTTTTTTTTTTTTTCCTGTCTGTAGAACAGTAATGTCTCTTTGGGTATGGTCTGAGCCATGCTATGCTTTGCTTTACTCCTTTGCTCATACATAGTAGAGTTGGGTATCCAGCTGTACAGAAATATTCTGAAGCACAGTGCTTGCCTTTTTTTTTTTTTTTTTTTTTAATCCTACCTCTCACATAAATGCATGTGAAATTTGGTTCTATACACTTAAAACATTGTTTTTAGAGTCATATGTATTTTTATATAGAATGGCAGGGTAGATTATCTGGTAAAAATGAGTAAAGCTTGGAGATTGTTAAACACTGTACTATTGAGAGACATGAGATTTTATTTTCCTACCTCAAATTTACAGAACAGTGCACAGTATAAGGATTTAATTATATAGGCCTATGGAGCTGAGTAATCTATGTAGTTAAAAAAGCCAAACAAAACAAAGCCACCTTAATATGTGCAGTTTAAACAAAGAATTTCTAGGTTGGATTGTACACAGTTGAGACTGGCTTGATGTATGGTTGAAAGATCTGTGAATGTTCATGTAAAGAAACAACCTTGCACCTCAAGTCTATTGATCATTGTCTTCAACACTGGCAATGTCCACTGCTGAGATGTGGAGTTTATTTTTAATTACTTGAAATGGAATTTTGCCCACCAAAATCCTTGGTGTAAAAGCTAAGTGTTCTTCAGTGTGGAGAGGGCTCACTCAATAAAAAGGATCAGCCATGGTTATCCCCATAAATAGTTACCACTTTTATTAAACTACTTCTGAATTTTCAAGCAGAGATATGAAAAGAGAGGGAGAGATCTCAAAGTGGAATTGCTTATTTGCTTTACAGAATGCTCGATATGAAAGTTTTTTCACTGAACAACCCCAAATTGCCTTAAAAAAGAAAACTAGGCGAAAAGGGAGTTCTGTGCACATCTGAAGGGACTACTGTCTTGATCAGTGGCAGGGTTTAAACTGTGGATTTGAGTTGTGGATTCTCAGTTGTCCTATGTGAGTCTGTCACAATTATTAAGCAATATGTACTTTTACCAGTAGAATGTTCGAGTCAAAATTCTCATTTTCTTTGCATTTCTATCTGTAATTGGGAAACCTGTGAGCTGAACATGCTGGGAGTCAGGGGGACACTGTTAACCTTGCTGAACTAATTAAGTACCAGACCTAAATTCTGTTTATTTGCTGTGTTTTTCACTGTAGCTTGTGCTTGTGGATTTGCTGTTCCCAGTGTGAATTTTACTATGTAATTTTATATACTTTAAGGTTCTGTTGTGTAGGGTATTTTAAGATCCTGGATGCATCTCACACTTGAATCTCTTGCTTCTACTGGGATTTAATGCATGGGCTGCTTTGGAAATCCAGAAGTAAAAGAAACTTCTAATCCAAATTAAAAATTAATAAATGGGTTTCTCTTGTTAAGAGTTTGTCAGTTAATCTAGTTTGGATGTAAAGAATCATGTTGTGCTCGGGAGTCTCAAGGCTGGAAGAGCAGAGCCTGTGTGAAGGATGATTTGGATGTGTGGGTGGATCTGGCTGGGCTTTCCTCATGTTTATGCCTGTGTAAGGTAAACGCCTAATTTCAGATTATCCCTTCATAGCTCTCTCTATTTACTGTAGTACATTTGGGGGAATGATTAAAAATTTGGTTTATATCATTTCGAGGATGCCTTGGGATACCACTGTGAATCTTTTTGTTATTCTTGAGTAATGTATTTTTCATACAGCATGACCACCTTTTTGTAGTTCATGGGAAAAAACTTGGACGGTCATAACATTCTTTTAGCCTAATGTTAAAGAGCATGAAGCAGGTGCATCCAGTAATTTATTTTTTAAAACATGGAGCATGAGTTTTCAGAATGTCTTTGGAGGCTGTGGTTCTACACTCTTATCTTCCAAAAGCTGAGTCTTTGTCTCAAGAAATCTGGAGTTACTTTGCTTCATGTAAAGTGGAAATGGAACAGTTTTTAGGATTATAGCTGTCCTTTTCCCCTCCCAGGGTCTCTTTTATGCTAATACTGATGTTGGTGTAACTCTTAACCCATTGCAGCTGTAGTTTGTGGAGACTGCATAACCCTCTCCTGAATTTTGTGCAGTTATTATTAAAGATTAAGTCCTGGGAAGCAGAGGAGCAGAAATGGGGCAAGCATTTCTTTTGTAGTAAGAGTAGGAGGCTGCAGGGCTTCCTTGTTGCATCATCTTTCCCTTGATTTTAGTTCAGTGTAGAATAGGCGCTTCACAGATTCCCCACCAACCCGTCTTTCACTTCGGCATTTTTTAGTGGTAACACCATATTGACAGCCTGCCCCTGTCTTTTATTAATTTATTTATTTTTCATTTATTTTTTTTATTTCCTCTCTGCATGATAACCTAGCCCATCTCCCTGGTTTCCTTCTGCTCTCTGGGTTCAGGTAGTCATCAAGTTTAGAACTGTTCACTATGGATTTTTTTTATGGCAGACAAAAAAATGACTTTGAACTTTAAAAAAAGCTTTAACCATCCCCCCTAAAACAGCTCTTCGATGTTTAATCTATGTTAATGATTTTTTTCCCAGCTTTTTCTGTGTTTAGATAGCAGACGTGTCTGTTGTAGGACCTGAGACTTTGGTTTTTTTGTGTGGACTTTGGAATTGCTTTATTTTGGAGTATTTGCTAAAATGGAGCAACTTTTCCATGGAATGGTCCAGTAGAATTTATTCAGAATATCACAGATTTGGACATATTTAGCTTCAGTTAGCCCATTAAATCCATTCAGCCTGTAAACTGGGGTGATAGAGTACAGAGAAGTAGGAAAAAACAAAATGTGAAGAGGTGGTAAGTTGAATTTCCTGCTGAAGGCGCGTATCTGTCCTCAGTGAGTATTACTTGCTTAAACAAGTTTGAAATTATAAGACTGAAGTGTTCATCACTTGGCAAAAATAATAAATACATAGATATATATATATATAATAGGAGAGCACTGAGGGGGAAGTACATGCTGGTGCTTGTTTAATGAGAGTGGCTCGGCCAGCCTTATTCAGATATTCCCAAGCATTCTCTCTTAACAGAGTGTGAAAAATTTACTTTTCAGCTGCTAGCCACAGAACTAAGGCTGGCAACCAGAGGGCAAGATGAACAATTAGAATAGCGCAGGGCCTCAGCTGCTGCTCAGTTTTTGCAAGCAGAAGTATTTTGTCACTGAAATAATTGTGCATGGTGGGTCTTGTCCTGGGTCTGTTTGTAAAAATCTGTGTAGTATTAGTCATGTAAAATGAGTAGAACGTCGTATGTAGGGTTAAATAATTTTTAATTCATAAAAGCCATAGGAATTTAATATTTAATGCCAGCTGAGCCAGAATTGTGCTGTTTCTTTTGAGTGCAGTATGTATAGAGTTGATGTGCAGAAAAAACATTTTTTTCTTGCTCAAGTAAACTTACAATCCAATGTTGTTTACAACTTAGAAGATTTGCTACAGCTGCTTAGTTGCCAGAATGGAGGTCCCAGGAAAATTACAGAGCTTCTTAAATCTTCTCAGCACATCTTGCAGTTGTTCTACAGTTAGGCATCCCCAAGGAGGATTGCATGCTGTGCTATTCAGCACGGAATCCCAGGAAATCTTGTCCAGCTTTGTGTGAGAAGAGGAAAAACTTCAGTGAAATCCTTCTACTGTCATATTAAAGATGGAGACTGGTTTTGTCCCATACCTTGTCAAACTGGTAATGCAAGATTCTTGCTCTTTAATTAAGTACAAGTGTATTCTCCTTTTGCCAAGGTGGGTATGGGTGTGGGTAGGTTTCTTCACTGACATGGACTCCAAAAATGGAGATGCCTAAAGCTACACCTAAGAAGTTGTGCTGCTACTTTTACTGTATTAGTTCCTAATCAAAATAGACTAGTCTGGGGGTGCAGGAATGTGCTAACTCAGATTGTGAAACCCTCAGAATTCACTGATTGAGAGTGTCACTGAGAGGCAGTTGTTTTTCTAAAGCCTCCCAAGTATTGTATGTAGCCTTACTCTGTGTTAAATTAAGCTGTTGTTTCAGAATCTTGGTGATTGGAGTGGTATAGTATTGGAAAGGATTACTTTGTTATCAGCTGTTCTCAACAGTAACTGCTCTGCACAAAGTTGCCATCCGAAGTTGAAAAGCCTGTTTTTCAACGATGACTGAAGTTTTCCTCATGTGTATTTTAGCCGATTTGGACTTTTTTTCCCAAGGAAAACAAGCTTGGTATGGTTCTGAATAATTTTGTACCTTATCTGCCCTTTCAGTAGACGTATTCCTGTACACTGAGGAGCAGCTAAGGTGGAAGTCTTTGCATAGCCACACCACAATGAAGTGAGTGGAAGAAGATTTTCTGCTACCATTGCATATGAATAGATGCCAAGTTTCATGCAAGTCTGAAGGCTGCTTCTGCATTTCCTGTGCTTGCTCTCTTAATGCTTCAGCTTTTGAACTTCCTTACCCAGAAGATCCACGGTGTTGCCTGAATAGAGGCAACATTTTATAAGTATTTTTACGAAGACAAGTGAAGAAAACAACTTAAAACTGGTATTTCAAGTTAGTGTTCAGTATGTTCATTTCTTGTTAATCCTCTATGCATTCTGCTAACTTGCGGGGTTTGCCCCCTCAATGGAGTATTTGGAGAAAGCCCTAGGGGAAAACCAGGTACTTTGGTAGAGCTTTTCACTGGTTGATTTGATACACTTCTATAGATTTAAAAGGGGCATAAAAACATAAAAAAAACCCAGGTTGTGTCTGCTCTGGGGTTAATTGATCTACCCTGCTTTGAACAAGCTGTTTTGATTTGTTAATAAGCTTTGTTGATTTGTAATGGTTTTGGTGAAAAGATTACCAAACTATCTGGGGAAATTAGGGATACTGAATGTTTTGATGATCCCAAGGCTGGTTACTCTACAGAAGATGTAGAGCAAACTGCAGGTTGTAATAGGAGTGACTGGATGAGGTTTTCTGACTTGTTTAAACAACCTCGTGTTCTCTTTCCTTTGCTTCTCAGACTACGGAGCAGTTGTATGATGCAGGTGTGGCTTGGTTTTGCCTTGCAGCACATAAGCTGCAAAGAGGCTTTTAGGGACCATGTGTTGTGTCACGTGTGACTTTTGTCCCCCCTGGTGGATGGGTGGAGGTCTGGGTACAACAGAGGAGCCTGGAAGGTTGCTCTGTGTCCCTTCAATCCAAAGGGTGTGTGATCAGGGGAATGCTGGCTCTCCAGTGATGCACGAAGATCTGGTTTTGCACGAGGCTCTGCCCCTGTCCTTGTGTACATAACAGCATGTTCTGCTGGGTTTAGGGAAAATGAAATGCAGGAGGCCAGGCAGTAAGGGTTCTGCTAGTCCAGGTTTGGACAGGCTCTAGCTGATGATTCCAGTGCTCTGTGCACAAGGTTTTGCAGACCCCCATTCCAGACTTTGGAGCTGTGTGTCTGAGGTCTGAGCAAGGATTCATGTGGTGAAAGGAAAACCCCTCATTCTCAGAGGAGCAAGAGGCTGTATCCAGGTTTGGGTTCTGGTACTTCTATACCCTGCACCCCAAACAGGATATGTCTGATATCTGTTAGTTAGATTGGGGAGGGGGACTTACAGGGGGGAGAACATGGAGCTGATATGTTCCTACCTCCGTTTTCCTGCTGCTCCTGCATTCCTTTTGCCAAGCTGCCAAATCCTACCTTTCTCCATTTATGTTTCCTTGTGCTTCTGGAAGCTCCCAGTGCTGAAGTCTGGATTTTGTGCTTTGTAGTTCAGGCTCAGGGAATGCTGTGCATAAATTTAGGCAACTCACTCGGGATGGTAACTGGAAACCTACTTATTGCCATGAAGATTTAGGCTTGCTATAAGCTTTAACATTTTTCTCTCAGGCATATGTTTGGTACCTGCTGGCTCTGAGCGAGGAGTCCTTTGGCTCTTGGCTTGTCAAATGCCAGGCAGCTGATTCTGCTTCCAGCTCCAAAGTGGACTGGGAACAGCGAGGGTTTCATTCCAGAGCAATAACATTATGCAACTCTAAACATGTTAAAACTTAATTGCCTGTTTAGGATTGAGCAGCCTTAGTGACAAAGCCTAGATAGGTCAGTCCAAGAGGGACACTTCAGGAAGGTGCTAAAAAAGAGGGCTGGAATTATAAGAAGTGTTTAGTATTGATCACTGACTGGCAGCTGGCAGCAATATTCACTTGAATGGTTTCATGCAGTGTTGCAGTTTTTGATAGAGGGGAAAAAAAAAGTTTTTTTTCTTCAAAGAAAATACAGATTTTTGATAGTTAACCAAAGGTGGTATAAATTTTGTTTATATCTCAGTGGCACTAGTTGGAAGGGAAAAATTTTTTTTGACAGTAAAGAAATCTGCACCTTTATTTTGGTGCTTGTCTTTTGAGTTATAAAACATCTTATGCATACACAGAAATAGGAAAGGAGGCCAATAAACTAATTATGTAATGAGCTCCAGTGTGTTCTCACTCTGGTGGGTAGTTAGCTCCACTTGGAAAACCAGCTACTTTGAGCATGAAAAGCCTTTCAGTGTTTCAAAACACAAGAATTTGACATATCCTTGTTTTAGTATTATTTGAAGTATTCTCTTACACTCCCTTTTAAGTTCTGGGAGTAATGAGAACAAAAGATAAAATTGTTTCATAGAATTGATTCTATTAATGTTTGAAATAAGTTTTATGTTTCTAGCTTAGTCAATTCAGGCTGCTTGATGCTTACTGGAAATTATTTTCGTAAGGTGAAAAGGAAAATACTTTTCTTTGCACACTCTAGGCTGATTTTTCTCTTTTCCATTAGCATGTGCCAGAGATATGGAAAGGTTGAAAGGAATGTGTTATACTACATGGAACAGGCAAAGCATAGTCTGTGTTGGTGTTTTTTTCCAAGGCTGGATTTAATGGTGGAAAAAAGTCAGTTCTCCTTAGTTTTAACTCTCGATACCCTTGAACTGTTTCATAATTTCATAATTCTGATTCTTAGCCTAAAAAACCTCAAAACAAACCTGTAACTTAATAGGTATGAAAATTTGCTTACTAGGAATTTTCAAACATATGGAGGCTCTTGGTCACTACCTAAACCCCTTAGGTTTAAAGTGAAGTGACCTTGAAACACCCTAGAAATAAGCCTAGATATTTAAATTTTCCTTGTTTGTTTTGTTTTAGATGGTATATTTGCCATTTCCGTGCAGTCATCATTTGGAATAATTGTGGTTTATATGTAGTACAAATATGATGATGGAAACTTATCTCAGATCCTTTTGGTTTTCACCCCTGATGTCCTGCACTTCCCTCAGTTGTTCTTTTCCTACTCTCTTCAGGTGCTCAGATTTGTGAGTGGCTTGCTTAATATTCAGTCTACAGACCAGAATGATAACAGTAAACCAAAATATCACTTGAAGATTAAACAGATAAATTCCAATCATGTATTTTGGTCAGAGATGTTCCTAAAGATGCAACTGGCACAACTTCATCTTTCTATTGCCTGAAGTTACCACTTTACAGTATATAATAATATATGATGAATTTAAAATGTTTTTCTTTTTTATTACATATATTTTCATCATTTATATAAATTTTCTGGCCATGTGGTTGCTTGTAATTCATGATTACTTGTGCACTCGAGTGGTGTTGCATTTGTGGAATAAGGATTTATTTTTTTTTTTTTTTTTTTGTGTGATCATATTCCAAACAAATTTAGTTATTTTTAGAGCATCCCTAATACACAACTTACATTAACAGACTTTCAGGAACTACCTCTATTTCTTTCAAGTGTTTCCCCTAGGATACATACTACCTTCCTGTCATGTAGTATTTATTGGTCTGTGATGTGCTGTCTGTAAGAACTATGAATTATGTTTGTAATTAACATGAAGGGAACCTGTTCCCTGAAAGCTGGAATGTTCCTGGATTGGGATCTTGGAAGTTCCCAAGTGTGTCAGCTCAGCCAGGCTTAACAGCTCAGCGCTAATGGATCCAGCTTTTGGAAGGATGTTTATATTGTGGCATCTAAATACTGAAGGTTGGAGGTCAGTTCTGCAGGTTGAGGTAGAAGAAATGCTATTGCTTTAAAAAATCCTGGAGCTTGGGAATAAAAAAAACCACCTAGAAAATGTATTACTGAACAAGAACCAACGTACTTGCTCAGTGTGGCTTTTTGTTGAGAACGTCTATTTCTGGCAGCAACAGTGACATGTTTGGAATTACTCAGTTGGGTCAGAAAGTTACTTTCTTCAGTAAACATTTCAGTTTAGTGTAGAGTATGGGTGTTTGCCAGAATGTTCTAATCACCAGGGAATATTTCCCGGGTAAATTCAGCACTCTCCCACTGATTTATGTGAGTGCTCTGAAGTGCTCTTTGTGAGTTCCATTCTTGCCAATCCTCAGTGCTGTGTATTTATTATTTTGATGGCAGCCGGAAACAGTATAGAACTTCATTCTGTTGCTCTCAGTCTTCTTAATTACAGAAAAGTAATACAACTTTGTGGACAAGCGGGAAAGTTTCTCAGAATTATTTCTGTACATTCATCTAATGCCAAGAAAGAAATTATGAGACAACTCGAAATTTTTTGAGATGATAAAGCTGCAAATAGTTTCTCTGCTTTTGAACTGCTTAAGGAAATCACAAATAGTCTCCCATTAAGGGTAAGTATTATAACTAGAAAGGACATGTCGTTTGGCAGTGTCACCTGAAACTAAGGACGTTCAAATGTCCTTTCTTACGCAGCTCACGAGACTCAAAGCAATTCTATTTTGTCAAAATAAACAGCAATGGAGGTGTTATGCAGTGCAAGCAGTTCCTGTCAGTGTGTTTATGCAGTAGCAATATAAATTCCTGTGTGCACTCTTGCTCTGGGTCATCTGACAGTGTGATGGTTCGTGTCACAATTGGAATCTATTTGTGCTACAATTTATATTTACACAGGAGTATGCAATGGACTGGAACTCTCTGGACTGGTCCTATAACCATCTGAAGAGTGAATAGCCTTCCTTTCAAATATACAGCTGGTTTTCACATGGGGAAGCTCATACAGATAAAAAGATATATATTGATGCTATGCAGTGATTTAAAGTTGAAAAAGGTTGATGAGACATGTCTGATAGTCCTTGCTGTGCTCTTCATCCTGTTCTCAAGACTTGAGATACAGGCTAGAAAATATAAAACTTCCCATGTCATGCCAGTGTCTCCTGGAAAATTGGGCAATATTGATGTTTCTAGATTGTGATGTTGGTGTTTTTAAGGTTTTTAAAATTACTCTTCTTATTATTAATTTGGAAGGGGAAACACACCAAGAAAGTAAGTTCATACCAAGCTCTTCCCAGTAGTACATAATTACCTGATCTGTAAAGATAAGCAGGGACTGGCTGTGAAAAATGGTAACTTTGGTTTCTGTTTTACCTGAGCTGGTGTGAGAGCAAAAGGGGAGTGTGCTGTCAATTCCCTGGAAGCCTTGGAAGCTCCCACGGGTGGGATGTTGAAGGTGCAGGAAAAGCTTGGATATAAAGGAGTATTCTGCTGGGAAAGCTCATAGAGTCAACATTTTTGTCAGCTCCAGTGAAGCTTGAAGTAGGTTTTTCCTCTCTTGGTTTACGTTGCACTCAGGACCCTTTTGTAATTTGTTTTGCGTGTTAAAGTTTGGGTAGTTGTATTTACAGACCAGGTTGTTTTGGAAGTATTTCCGGGCCATTTTGAAAATAATAGGCCTTTTTTTTTTTTAGGAATGCAAATGAAATAGTGCAGTGAAATATTTATATGAATGTAATTCCTAAGTATGTTAGAGAGATCAAATAATTTAGCAGTTGAGAAAGGAAAATAAATTAACATATTTTGCAGGTTTTTTGCTGATTAAGCAGGGGGGACTGAAACATTTTTCCAATGAGCAGGTTTTGATTTAGGAAGAGGGATAGTAGGGATGGATTCTTATCTGTGGTGTGGTATTGCTGTCTTTTTCACAGCAGCTTTTAAAAGCCTGATATATTAGTAATTCCAGAGGAGTTCACTCCAGGTCTATAACATATTTTTTGTCTTTTCAGTCATACTAGCCCAAAAGTTTATCAAATGATTATTGGAAATTGCAGTGTCTTTTGACTGTGTCTGCTAATTTTAGCTGCATGTTAGAATTTGCAGATGTATAATTAATTGCTTGACAAGCCTTTTGGATTTAAGCATGTGCATTCTGTCACTTTGAATTTTTCTGCAAAATAGCTCCATCTTAAGCTTTCACTTGATATGCAGCTGCTGGCTGATAAGCAGTGTGTCTTGCAGAGTTTGGAAAAAGTAGAAAAGCAGCAATTGTGTCTCCACTTAGCTGGCTATTTATGTTCACTTTATCCTGCTCATCAGCAGTTCAGCTGTACAAATCCATTGTTTATTAGGCAAGGCTCTTGTTTGTGAGTATTTTCCTTATTTTGGACAACAGGAAGGAGTGTTATTTTCTAGCATTTCAATGTTTTCTTATCCGAGTGCTCCTGACGTGTTCACTGGCCACTGGAGTGACTGAGGATTTTTTATTTTCACATTATAATTTGCATTGACAAGACATGAGAGTTGCTTTCTTGCAAGGCTCTTTTCTAATGGATGGACTTGTTCACATTCACACTGTCAATACTCATTTCCAGTGTGGTTCAGATTAGAATTTAAATTCTAATTAATTAGGGTAGATAAAGTTATGCTTTGAGTTTGCTTCTAAATGTGGTTTATAGTTGTACCTTTTGTTCCATTCAGAGTATGCTTCATGAGTTGATAGAATATTTAAATGTCTTTTATATTAAGTATTTTTAGTGAGGCTCTTGACACAGAGGGGAAATGGTTTAGGCTGCAGTGGCTCTTGCAGATATTAGTACAATAATTTTCAGCCAGGAACCCCAAACTGTCTGTAGGAGGATGTTCTTTCATATTGACTGTGTTCACTGCAGTAATAAGCATGCAGTAAGTGATGTGAGTTAGCTCCACTCCTGTTCCCTGATGACACTTCACCTTGTGCTGTTTCACTTTGGTTGGGTTTTGTTTGGTGAAATCTTTATTGAATTTAAAGGGTGAACCTTGTGAAGGCTTTGAGCCCCTGGGCTCAGCTTTCAGAAAATTCTGATTCTAATCCTCAGAGATTTCTAGCAGGACTGTAGAGAAAGGGTTGCTTCATTCCCTTTTGTGAAATTGGAAGGAAGGCATGGATGAAATTCCTGCATTTAGCTGTATTCTGTATACATTGTTGCTCACAATTAAATACTGACCTGAAATTTGTCGTGTTTATTGGTTTTCTTATTTTGCTGTGCTTAGTGCTCTGTTTTTTTTGTTTCCCTCAGAAGTTGTTAAAAAAACCCTATAAACCAAAACACACAAAACCAACAACTCTTTGAAACCATAACAAAGTGTGCTACAAATATTTTCCCTTTGCTTACCAGGGAAGCCCCAACTCATATAATTGTCTTGAGACACAAACAAGTTTTCAAAGTCCTGGTCAAACATCTTTTGTCTTTACAGTTGGCAGTATAAAGGTTTTAAGTGTTTGAGCTCAGCTGGCTTAGCGTTACTATATAGTTGTATTTGCTTTGCACATCTGAAATAAATGCTTCAAGGAACTGTCAAGTGTTCATATGAATCCACTCTCACTGTGTCCTGATATTTGCTGTGCTTATATTTCTGTCTGGTTTGTTCCAGGAATTTGCAGCGCTCACGAAAGAGCTGAATGTATGCAGGGAGCAGCTGCTTGAAAGGGAAGAAGAAATTGCTGAACTGAAAGCAGAAAGAAATAATACGAGGGTCAGTTCCTTGTCTTTTCCAAGCTCACCATTATTAAAGCATCCAGCTGCAGGGAGGAAAACAAATGTTGAATTCGAAAAGCTGAAAGTATTTTTTTTTTCCCTGGTACTTGTACATGAATCCCCATGGAAGTGCAAATGTGTGTGTGTTGATCGAAAAGGTTTGGCAGCTTGTGCACAGCTCCAAATGCTACTGTGCAGAATCAGGAAAAGCTTGTAAGACTGCACTGCTATCTGCCATCCAGATTTCTTGTTGTTAAAGTTTTGTAATCCTGGAGCTCTGAGATCAGAGGAGCAGAGTGGGCAGGTTGTGGTGATCTGTTTGAGCAGCTTACACTGCTAATACAGCTGAAATGTTAAAAACTAATCCTTATGCTCGATACAATATACTTTGTCTCAGAAATTTCAAGTTCAGGGATCTAAACTTGATGTTCTAGGAGGCTAAGTTTTTTGCACCTGGACAGAGCCGGAATAAATCTTGTTCCTTTTTTTTCCTTTTGCTTTAGCTATTACTGGAACATTTGGAGTGTCTCGTCTCTAGGCATGAGCGATCCCTCAGGATGACCGTTGTGAAGAGGCAAGCTCAGTCTCCAGCAGGAGTTTCTAGTGAAGTAGAAGTTCTCAAAGCACTAAAATCTTTATTTGAGCACCACAAAGCCCTTGATGAAAAGGTAATGAAGTATAGTACCTAACATCTTTTCATACTCTTTGTTTTGTGTGTGCCAGGCAGTTTTTGTACTGAAGTTGTAGAAATCTCTGCAGTGTAACTACATTAGTAACTGCTCTTCTAAATTGAGATGTTGCATGTAACTAAAGCAAGGTGCTGTGGTTTATTCAAGCACTTCATTAACTATGTTAATGTAAACTCAGCATGGTTCAGGAGCAATATATTTGCTATAGGAATGCACACAGCTACTTACCTCTACAACATCAGGATTTATCCTTTTGATTATCTAATACAAGAAGTGGACTGGAAAGAAGAGGAGGAGGGGAATCTGCTTACACTGGGATAGAAGTCTGAATTAAAAGAACTCTTCCCTTTAGTTGTGCCTGATATTAGCAGCAGGATATGCAATTGCTAAAGTTCACAGTGAATTTTGTTGCCAAATTGCAGTTTACCTGATTTTGTGACCCTTGTATAAAAAATCTGGCAAATGATTTTAAGTGGAATTTTACCTGTTTTTCCGTGTTGTAAATGAGCAAAAGCAAACACAGTCTATGCCTTGCAGGAAGACAAGCAAATTCTGGGTATGTTTAATTCCTTAGTGTCTAAATGTACAGGTCATGTTGCTTATGACAAAAAAGGAAAAGCTGGATTATAAGATACACATTATTTGTTTTTTTTTTTTTCGGGGTTTTTTTTTTTTTTTTTTTTGGTAGCATGTGTTGTAATTAGTACTGACTCCAGACCAAGAAGGTTTCTAAGTGTAATGGCAACAGTGTCATTTATTATCTGTAAAGGCATGGCAGCAAGTGAAGTTAATTTCTTTTTGATTTGAATGATTTAAAATATTTTGAAATTACCCTTTCAGGTAAGGGAGAGGTTACGAGTAGCACTTGAAAGATGTAGCTTGTTGGAAGAAGAGCTAGGTACTACGCATAAAGAGGTAAGTTTCTGTCTTAAAAGGCGGCTTCATGTGTCCATTGTGGGTGTTTCAGTCAATATTTGTACAGAGTAATTTATAAAGTTTCACTTTCGCTTGTTCCTTTTGATTTCTTGCCAAAGGGAATAATTGTTAATTTTTAACTTAGACGCTTTGAAAGAGCAGGAAAGGAAAAAGCAAACCTCAACCTCCTGACACCCTCTCTGCCCCCAAAAACACCCAACCAGAAAAACCCCAACCAAACCAACAAAAAGAGTTCCTGTGCCTTTAAAATAAGGGTTTGCAGGGGTTTAAGGTATTTGAGCGCCTGTGCCAGATTTTATTAATACATACCTGGCAGTAGAATCAGTAATTGTTGTTTTGCTCCTTTCCTTTTGCAGCTGTTCCTTATATGATTAGTGAGAAAGGAATTGACTTGAAACATGTGTCTGTAAACTTTTCTTTTAGTTAATGATTCTGAAAGAGCAAAATAATCAGAAGAAAACATTTCCAGATGGGATGCTGGATATAAATCATGAACAAGAAAATACACCAACTACAAATGGGAAGGTACAACTATTTACTTTGCTTAACTGACATCTGGTTTGTAATCATTAACTATAACATTTTAATTTTAAACCATAATAAAATATTTTTGAGTGATTATCTGATTAAAAATTCTTAGTTATTGAAATTTTAGCTTTTGTGGTCTATCCAATAATAAAATTATCTTTGGGGAGGGATGGTTTACAGGTGGGAAACAATTTGCTTTTCAATCTTATTTGCATCATGCTAATACACAATTTTTTTTTCCTGTTTAATAGAGATCCTCTGATGGTTCATTATGCCACGATGAAAACCTTGCTAAAGTGATTGAACTCCAAGACATCATAGATAAGCAAAACAAAGAGCAGACACAAATGAAAGAACGCCTCACTGCTTTGTCCAGCAGAGTAACAGAGCTGGAAGAAGATCTAGATACAGCAAGGAAAGACTTAATAAAATCTGAAGAAATGAACACAAAGTTACAGAGAGATGTACGAGAGGTGAGGAAGGAACTGTCAGGATTTGGGCAGTCACGAATGCCATTACGTAGTAAAATGTTAGTCTCACTGGTGCTCAGTTGAACCTTTATGTTTTTGGGAGTCTTTGGTTTGATAAGAAGAAAATTTTTTTAATTTTTTTTTTTTTAGGACATTATGGGTGTCTGGTTTTTGCTTAAAAGACTAGTCACTTAAGAAAATTTGTCTTCAGGCTAAATTTATGACTAATGATATTTCATTAATAGATTGGAGATTTAGCATTGCCAGCTTCAGCATGTTCTGGAAGAGATGCTTGATCTTGTCATACATGCTCAGCTTATTACTGATGCTTCCTTTTTTTAAAAGATGCACTTGGTTGAGGAATCCCTTTGATTTCAGTGGTATGGTTGACAGTTCCTGTCACTGCTGAATCCCTAATCTCCAAGGTCCCACATATCCTTATTAGATAGAAAGGGAGCTTAGTTAAATCCCAGAACACTCTGACCATCCCCAGCAAGTCAAGATTTGCTGTGCGTGTACCACTGGAAAGGAAAGTAGCAGATCTGTGTTGTAAGGTAATAAAGATCTGTGGTTTTTAATTATTCACTGTTTTAAAAAGCCATTTCTTTCTACTTCATTTTCTACTGAGAAAAATAACCTGATTTTTAAAAAAATTTTATTTGCTCACTAATAATTATTTACATACATTATATACATTCTGACTTCTATCCTGTGTCTTGCCTAGACTCTGGCACAGAAGGAGGACATGGAGGAGAGAATCACCACTCTGGAGAAACGCTACCTCGCTGCACAACGTGAAGCTACATCAGTGCACGACCTCAATGATAAACTTGAAAATGAAATTGCCACTAAAGACTCCATGCATCGACAGGTTGTGGTTTCAAATGAGATGAAGTACATTTTGCTCAGCATAAGCTAATGGAGATAATTAGTGTTCATGCCATACTGAAGCACTTTGCTTTTAGGAAGATAAATATTAGCTGTAATGTGCTGGTTTTAGTGATTGTTTTTAGGAGCTGGAGTCATACATTGTAGAGATTTTTACCCTGGGAATAAAGATGAGACAGCTTTACTGGGTAGGGAAAATGGTTTTGAGAAATTTTGTGCACTTCATCTTGGGGCAGCAGGGCTGTTGTCCTTATTAACTGTGGATTTTGAAGTTACTCTGTGTATCCAAGCATCTTTTCTTGTGGGTGAGAATTACTCATTCTGAGCTAAACTTTTAAGTTTTGCATAGCATGTAGGGATTTTTACAGACTATTGCCTTAGTGAGAGAGCAAGTTTGACAAGTGCATGACATGAAATAGTCCAACTTTATGAGCCAGAAATGGTTGTTTAGCCAACCGAATTCTAACTAATCACTTCTATAACCCTCAACACTTGCTGGCCATAACCCTGTGCAGAGTGAAGATAAGAACAGGCAACTGCAAGAGCGACTGGAACTGGCTGAACAAAAGCTGCAGCAGACCCTGAGAAAAGCTGAGACTTTGCCAGAGGTGGAGGCTGAGCTGGCACAGAGAGTGGCAGCACTTACAAAGGTGAGGTGGTGGCAGAGTGTCCTCCAGACTCCCTTCTCCATTGGTGTCTCACTGCAGGAAATCTGTTCCTAGTGTTGGTTTGGTTACATTTGGTTTCCAGTTTTCCCACAAATAATTCAGAAATTATTTATGTTTATTTCCTACTTTTTTTCCCCTTCATCTCTGATTTACTCTCTTTTTTCTTTTTTTTCTTTTTTTTTTTAATTTTTAATCTTTTTTTTTTGTTTCTGCTCATTGGAACTGAAGTGCTGTTAACACTTCTACATCATAAAAATATATCTCTGAATTATTACTTTGGTACTTTTTATTAAAATTGTACACATAAAGTCTCCTAAACATTAACTGTTTCCGAAAGGGAAACCTAAATTTCTTCCACTGCTAGCTAAGTGAAGCAAGTGGGGAATGAGAGAAATTGTGGTACTACCAAATATCCCGATTTTTAGAAGGCTATAAATGGAGTAATGAAATCTGAAGAATTACATTAAGTTAACTACAAATTAGCCTTTTCAAGTGTGTGTGTGTGCATGTTTTCTTTCAAAGCCTTAGTTTCATTTCTTTCCCTGTTATCTTTCCTGTCCCTAACTGGCTCTGTAGTCTGACCTTTTGTCTCCTGGGAGCTCTGCTGCTAAAGATGCTAAAGTTTTGGAACTTACCACCAAGCTTAGGAAGGTAGAATTTGTATCTTAGTCCTTGTCTCTGCTTGCTGCTTTCTGCTTTGCTATGATTACTAACAAAGAGTCTCATTGTCCAGGCTAGTGAGGAGAAGCTGAAAATGCACTCAGTCTTTACTTTTATTTATTTTTTGGTTTTATTTTTCGGGGATATGAATGAACTTTGCTGTTGCAAGCTTGTTTACAAATAGAAGTTGATTAATGGTACTTAGGGGTGAGAGGTTTCATCATTTTGCCGCTTCCCATCTGAACTTGTGCAAGGTCTTTTTGGTGACAGAAAAGCATCTGTTCTGCATTGTCCTTTACCATAAATGGCAGTTGTGCAAAGCATGTTAGAAATATTCCTGTACCTCAGTGTTTCTGTGCTTTTGAAGTCTAAAAAACCCACCCAAATTCTAATTTTGTTCTCAAATTGACAGGCTGAGGAGAGACATGGCAATATCGAGGAGCGACTGAGACAGATGGAGGCACAGCTTGAAGAGAAGAATCAAGAACTGCAAAGGGTACTGCACATCATTTTGACAAAGATAAAAAGCTGAAAGAAAGAACCTAATCCTCTTTATTTCTCAGCTTTAAAATAAAGCTGAAGTTTAGGCTGGCTGGTAGTGAGTCACTGTACTGTGGCTAACCTTAAATCTCAAGGAAAATGTGCTGAAAGTCTCCAATTACAGTTTTAGAAAATTATGGAAAAATTGGTTCCTGGGTTATAAGTAGTGGAATGCATTCTGAATTGTGCCTTTAAAAAAAATTAATGTAGGCTTAGATTTTTAAACTTCTGATCTTGGATCACTTATTAAAGACTGAATTGTCCCTTAGATTCCCTTTACAGAGCTCTGGAGGCACATGCAGTGTTCCTCTGTGCAAAAATATTGCTGTTAAAGAAAATTTATTTGGATTAAAGAAAGCTTGCTGCCTTTATAACCTGGAAATTGCTAGAGATATTGCAAATGTGAAGATTTTTCAGTAGCTTCTTCGTATCTCAGGCTAGACAGAGAGAGAAGATGAATGAAGAGCATAATAAACGTTTGTCAGAAACTGTTGATAAGCTCCTATCTGAATCCAATGAAAGGCTCCAGCTTCATCTCAAGGAGAGGATGGCTGCCCTGGAAGATAAGGTAACAATTCACATTTCAGTAATGAATGTGTAATTCTGTAATGGTGTGTGCCTTCTGCAGTGTATCTGTAACTTCAGCAAGTAAACACAAAACCTGTATTAGTAAGTAATTGCTGTTAAGACTCTTTTTAAGTGTGGATTTTGGAAATGTGCTTTTAAAAATAATTTCTGAGGTTGTCCCTGGGCACTGCACTGTGGTGTTGAGTGAGAAGGCAGCTTTTAGGAAGCTTTATCCTTTTTTACTTGACTGGTGCAGATTGCATAAATAGACTCATCCAGTGTCATACAGGAAGCCTAAAGCATTGGAACTTTGACCTTTCCAGTTCAGTTTCCTTTGTTTCCCGCTGCTTTTGGCTGTACCAGTTCCCCTGAGTCACTATGGGATTCCTGCAATTTGCTTTTCTTCTCAGGTGGTTCATTTTGAGACTCCGTTATGAGTGTGAATGGGCTGTTCCTGCATTCTCAGTGCACATTTTGGAGCTTTCCCGTGCAGTCAGTTCATCTCTTCTGACACGTTTTACTCCTTTTCTTCCCTTCTGCTTTTGGATTTAGGTCCTTATGGATTATTCTTCCGTGCACAGCTTGAAGCTAGATCCCTTATTCTGCATCCAGAAAAGCAGTGTCTTCTGAAGTGGCACTTGGCTTGATGCTGACTTTGTATTGCTTGGTCTTGGATTAAAATATATTTGGTTTCTTTTACTACAGCGTGAAATGACCATCTGAGGAAATGTTTCAGGAAAAGCTGAGTGTCTTTGGTTTTAAAGTCATGGCAGTAAAATGCTTTGGAACGCAAATGGTGTTTCCAGACTCACTGAATGTTTGCTTCCCTTTTCATTCATGCATCATGCTTGAATAATAGGTGATATCTGAGGGTTGACCCTGACTCCCTCTTATCTTCCAAACCATAACTACATTTGCAAATAATGAGGAAAATGTACTTGTCCTTTACTGTAGTTAACAGCTTCTGGAAAAGTGCTCTTGTTGAGGCTTTCAGCTCATTCTTTTATGCTAAGTTGGGAAGAAACATGCAGGTAACATTTTAAGACTTCGTTCTGATCATGTGGTCTTTCTTAAATTACTTTGAATTATTCCATAATTATTCCCTTTTTTTTACTAGTTAGATTGTCAAATGGAGCTTTAAAAGGCTGCTATTGCTATTAAAGATTTATGGAACCAGTACTATTACTAAATCGATTATTTAGAGGGCTGTACACCTGGAAGGATAAACCTTCGGCTATAATCAAAGTGAAATGATGGAAGCAACCCAGGATCTGTAATTTAAGATGCATTTGTATAGTGGTGACTACATTTTTTTTATACTCATCATGGTTATGGTTTAAAACTGTAAAGCTTACGAGTGACTTAATTTGTGATACCTTTAATTTCAGAATTCACTTCTTCGAGAAATTGAAAATGCAAAAAAACAAATAGAAGAACTTCAGCATGAAAAGGTAGACCCTGCATTTCTGAAATACTATCTTGGAATTTAATTGCTGCTTTGATACATAGCAGGATCAGATTTTAATTCCTCATAAAACTTAACATTTCCTGCTCTGTTTGAGAAAGGAGCTGTTATTGCTTATTTTATGGTATTGTGTGCCACAGTTTCAGGAGGATTTTACAGGTCATACATAACCATTTAGTCCAAGACTTAACACACTTTCGAATATGTGAAGTGCCTGGATATGTTGGCAATTGGCCAAAGTTTGGAGTTTGTATAGAATTTTTAGACTGTTGTACATACGACCTTTGAACAGCAAAACCAAATGAGAAATACTTCTAATGTTGGGCATTTTTCCATAAGGTTTTCTCAAAGCATTGAATATCATGAAATGCTTATGCAACTGCTAACATTTTTTTTTTTTTTTTAAGTTTTAAGAACTGGGGAGCAGAGGGTAAAATATTTATTAGACTTGGCTGCTCCTTAGCAATAGCAGCTGCTTGATATTCTGCTTGTCTTAGAAATGACAAGGTCCCTCCTTACAGATGCTCATTATCAGCCACTTTTTATTTATTTAGTCTTTTGTTGTTTTCTTATTCATTGCTGTTAAATTCAGAATTTCTAGAGCATTTAAACATGCCCGAGTTAAAAGTGAATGTTTTTAGATCCTTTTGTGCAGAAAGCTTGAACAAATCTTCTTGTTTCTTATCATCACTTTATTATAATAAACCTGTGAACTAATAGCTGTTTTTAAAATACATATTGTCATTACGAGAGTCAGGGTAGAGAGGCAACAGAATTATTCTGGGATGTCCTTTTGTGCCAGTGCTCTACTGTGTGTGGCAAAAACAATATTTAAGTAGTTGAAAGGTATATCAAAATTTCTTAATTCCAAGTTTCAGAGAAATGACATAAAAACCTAAATGTTAGTTTATAAATTTGTATTTGACACTATCTTTTAAAAAAAGCATTCTGTGTTTTTTTTCTATTTATTTTTTCCAGGATCAACTTGTATTAAATGTTGATGCATTAAGAGCTGAAAATGACCAAGTGCGGCTCAGAGCCACGTCACTTCATCACAGGTACCAGCAGTAGTTTGTTTTTTCCTATTTTCTTTAAGGTCACTATACTAAATACAATTTTGTATATTATAAATGAAAATATTTTAGTCATAACTATAAAATTCATTTTTATAGAGTATATAAAGCAATTTTTATACTGCTTAAAAACAACTGGCATTGGTGGAACAAAAGGAATCCTTTGGGTGATTTTTTTTGTTTCTTTCTCCCTTTGTAAGGATGAAATGTTTGTTTTGCGTTGCAGCAGGCCAGATTTCAGATTCCCTGTGCCATCCTCCTCTGTGGGGGACACTCACACAGACTCCTACAGCACCTCCTCCGTGCTGAGGCGGCCCCAGAAGGGGCGTCTTGCTGCTCTCAGGGACGAGCCTTCAAAGGTAAGGGGGGAAAATACAAATAACACTGATAGCAAAACAGATCTGTTCAGTGCATGAGGCTAATCAGGTGCAAGGAGGTTTTAGAATTGGGAGGACCTGGCAATAAACTTCTGGATTTTATAGATCCTGTGTTACCAACTCATGAATAGCTGCTGGTCCTTTTGTTAGCAAATAGTTGCAAGATTATAGTTTAGAACACCAACAAAGCAAAATCAGTGGTTTTTTTGGTTTGTTCAGGGTTTGGTTTTTTGTTGTTGTTTTTTTTTTTGTGGTTTTTTTTTTGTTTTGGTTTGTTTTTTGTTTTTCAACTTTGATAAGCCTGTAAAGTACAATTTGAAACAGTCCTACTTTTGTGTCTGTACTCTAACATGTTACTGTTCTGCAAGCAATTTCCATTTCCTTGCAGGATGCATGAACACTCATTACATAATACTGATTCCATAGTTCCCATGGAATTGGTAGCAAAATTCTACTGTAATTAAAAGCATGAATTGCCAAAATATGTGGTGTTATAATTGACTCAATGAGCCTGTTCTGCATCTTGCAGTTAAATGAAATTTAAAGTTTCCTACATTATAGCTTTTTTTTTTCACGTTTCTCTAAACATTGCTGTCTTGATGGATGTGTTCAGCATGTAAGTGGACTTACATAAATTACTTTAAACATCTTGATAAGCAGTAGAAATGTCCATGTTTTTCCCATTTGAGCTTGGATTTATTTCTTTAATGGATTCTTGTAGGTTCAGACCCTGAATGAGCAGGATTGGGAGCGGGTCCAGCAAGCCAGTGTGTTGGCAAACGTGGCACAAGCATTTGAGAGTGATGTGGATGTGTCTGATGTGGAGGATGACAGGGAGACCATTTTCAGCTCCGTTGATCTGCTGTCACCAAGTGGTCAGGCTGATGCTCAGACTTTGGCCATAATGCTGCAGGAACAGTTGGATGCAATCAACAAAGAGATCAGGTACAGCTGTCTGCTGTGGAGCTTTTGATAAACATATGTTGGAAAATGGTAATTTTTTCCACGTTTTTCTGCTAAGAGCTGCTTCTTACAATGCCACATTCCCTTTGTGTGGTCCTTGTTGGAATGCCACGTTCCTCTGAGGCTCTGTTTCCTTCAGGCTGATCCAGGAGGAGAAGGAGAACACGGAGCAGCGTGCAGAGGAGATCGAGAGCCGCGTGGGCAGTGGCAGCCTGGAGGCACATGGCCGATTCCGCTCGCTGGGCTCCATCCCCCCCGTGCTCAGCGGGGCCCTGGCCGGCTCCTCCCCGCCCGGTAGCGGCCGCTCCACGCCGCACCGCGGCCCACACAGCCCAGCCAGGGACGTGGACAGGCTGGGCGTCATGACACTGGTGAGCACCCACAGCCTATGCTTTCCTCGGAAGAGCCTTCCTGTTCTCTAGGAAATGGGTTGTATGGTTGCACCCTTCCTCTCCTGCTTACTCAGCTGTATTTTTCCTTTCTCTAGGTTTTCCTACTGCTTCCTTTCAACTTCTATAAAAAGTGTGAGATACATAATGATTAGAAAAAATGTTCAGAGCTCAAGTCTATTATTTGGTCAACATCTCGTGCCTAAGTATTTATTCCATCTGTTGTTATGGTCTTTCTTCAGACTCCTCTTTCTAGAAGAAATAATGTTTTCTTTTCAACCACTTTCTCCCTCTGCTTTAAACTTTATTTTTAGCAGTCCACTATTCTACTAAACACTCAGCTAAAAAGTGATTTGCATATTTGTCTTTGAGATTGGGATGGTATCACTGCTGTTTGAATATTAATGAATGCTAGTGTCCTGTTTTAGGCTATTAAAGACTGATAGGTAAAAGAAGGTGATGAAGCAGTTTAGTCTTAGCAATTCAGAGAGTAGCGAAAGATGTTTTATTTCTTTTGACATTCCTATGACTGCTGAGGAAGATTAATCCTTCTAGGAGCTGCTTTATGCATGTAAACACATCTGTAAAATTAAGATACAAATTTTACCCTTTCTTGTTTTTACATAAATGTTAAATAAAATAAACAGTTAAAACCAAATATTTCAGCTAAGTAATTCTGCTTGCTTTTTAAAATTAATGTGTACATATACCAAAAAGTCTATTTTTTTCATAAAAGGGAATAATTTTGCCTTCTTTGAATTGAAATAAAAATCATTGTACTAGCTCTAGCCATATAGAGTCAAGCAGTAGTCTTCTAAAAAAAACCTATAAAAATTCAGATTGTGGAGTGCTTTATCTTCCAACATTTCACAATAGTTAGTTAAGCTAAGTGCTTCTGTAATTACTTTCTTCTTCTAATTACTTTCATGCAGAAAACTGTATACAAATTTAAGTAGCTCTTTTCCCCAAAACTAGATCAGGAGAATGTGTCTTGTGTGAAATCCAATGCAATTAGAAAAGGGAAC
This sequence comes from Phainopepla nitens, assembly GCA_013400175.1. Taxonomy (NCBI): domain Eukaryota; kingdom Metazoa; phylum Chordata; class Aves; order Passeriformes; family Bombycillidae; genus Phainopepla; species Phainopepla nitens. Next base: position 324,033 of record VXBQ01004805.1, read on the forward strand.
TGTAATTAAGTTAACTTTAGATCCTAATTGTGCATCGAAGTCATTTGATCTGGTGTTTGCAGTTGTATTTGATGGGTTTTGTACCTGGCAACTGATTTGTGAAAGCTTGAAATCAAGAATTAGAGAACAAGAGCTTTCTAGAAACTTTAGGAAGAGCTATCATGAATTATTAGACTGAGTTCTGCTGTGTTTTCCAAGGTTTTAATAGGGAGCTGCATTAGTTTTTGATCATGTAGGCAAATTAGCTTAATGCCCGTGGTTATGCAGCTGAGTCAGTTGAAAGCCCCTCATGATTAAAAAGCATCAATGTGATAAATGGTGAAGCCTGCAGCTCTCTTGAGCAGTCCTTGTGGGCAGTTCATTCCATGTGGTGAACATTTTCATTTTTGTGCTCATCATATTTAATGGATAAAAGATCCAATAATGGTAAAGTGAGTCTGCATTGCTTTGTCCAGATCTTAAGGAGGAACTAGATCATCTCTAAAGGTCCCTTCTATGAATCAGTGAACTTACGATTTATTGATGTAGTACTCTACAGTCAGATTGAACAAAACTTTCCGTATTAATGCTGCAAAATTTACATGTATTTTAAATCAAAAATAGTTAAAAGTTTTCCTTTGTGGAAGGGAAACAACATCCCTCCCTCCTGTCCCACTTCAGAGGGGACCAACTTTATTTTTGGTTGCAGCCTTTTTAAATAATGAGAGCTATTAAACAAATTATCTAAATTTAATTTTTGTCAGCACCAATCTGAATAAGCTGTTGTGTAACTCTTGCTCTGTGCACTGGCAGAGGTGAGCACTCCCTGGGGAGTGAGGTACAGTGGATGGAGGATAAAATAAAAGTGGTGGTGAATTCCTGCTCAAGCATTCCAGCACTTGAAGGCTGCAAATAGAACAGAATCCTGTTACTGTATAGAAATGGGCTATTGTTGGCACTCTTTGACCTTAATAAAGTCTTGGCTGCTTTTTGTGCACTGCAGGAAACAGCTGCAGGAATCTCCGGGTTGTGAGGAGGGGAGAGTGCGGGTGATTTATTGAGGCTGCTGTGGCTGACCTGGAGGTTCAAGGCAGGTCCTCACCTTTTCAAGGCAGCCCCCTGCACCTCCACGCTCTTTATTGTTTTTTTTTTTTTTTTTTTGGTTTTTTTTTCTGCACATATTTTGTGCTTATTTGCTGACAATCCCAGTACACTCAAACATCTCTGGTACTTTGGTAGGTAACCAACTCTAAGTGTTTACTTTTTGCTTCCTTTTCCTCACTTCAGGGACACATTTAAGTAATCTGTGATTTAAGGAGTACTTCATACCCAGCATCGCTGTGCCATTGTTGTAATTGTTGTTTTTATTCTCCCTCAGGTGTTTTGTCTGTACTAGTCTTAGTTTGTGGTGCAGTTTACAATAAATACAGCTTTTCCAAATTTCTTTTCTTTGCATGCATCTGTCAGCCTAGTGATTTAAGGAAACACCGTAGAAAGGTAAAAATCTCTAGTTTATTTCGTGATTTGCCCCTTAATTTCCCTCCCTGTTCCTCAACGCATTAGTGGATAACAGGAACGTAAAGCACACTTGCAGGGTAGCTCTATAATAAAACAAGATTATGGTTTATCATTTTAGCCTAAGTGTGGGTTTGTTTTGTGGGTTTTTGTGTTTGTTTGCCTGTTTGCTGATGTGGAGGACTGTTGTACTGCTTTCTGTTTGCAATCTTTAGCAGTTTGCAACTGCTTTGCAGGCTTCATGCATCAGTGCTTAATTTTAAAACCTGTCAGTGCACACACAAATAAGTTATTCTTTCTTTACTCAAACTTTTGTAGCCATAGGTGTATAGGAACTGACTTCACAGAGCTAATGATCTTGCTAATAATTCTTTCCACGAGTCTCTTTAGTTTTTCTGTCTTTCCACTTGCTTAAACTGGGGACACGTATATTCATTTTATGGTGCTGAAGGCATTACTTTAGTTCTGAGCCCTATAAATGAATAAAAGATAAGTGCTACTTTCTCATTTCAGTAGCTAAGACTGAATTTAGTAGTTTTTCACTGAAGGTAACAAGAAATTCAGAAAGAACTCAAGCAAAAGATAGGCAACTGCAGAATGGTAAGGGCAAGAGCAATCCTTTTAACACTGAAATAAGATTTTTCCTTTCGCTATTTTGTGTAGTTTTGCTATTGCCTTCCTGTTTTGGCATTGCCTCTGAAGTTTCCCTTCCATTTCCATCAGTCTCCAGCTTCCAGAGAAGAGGTACGAGACGACAAAACCACCATAAAATGTGAGACATCACCACCTTCTTCACCTCGGTCTCTGCATCTGGACAGGGTCCAGAAAGGATCTCTGCACACAGTGAGCCACGAAGATATCAGGGACATTAGGAAGTAAGTAGCTGGGAATCACTCAGACCTACCAGGAATTCAGTGTTCCACAGCATGAGAATAAAACCCTGCACTGCAGAGGTGTTCAGCCTGTAGGATTTTAGTCTGAGTGTTAAAGTGTTTCTCAAAAGTCAAGAGTGTGAGCACATAAGAGTGACTGTATTACTTAAACATGAGGAAAGTAGGTTTTGCTAATGCTTAGAAATGGCTTCATGGGAATTCTTTTGGTACACAAAGTCTGCATTATGTTTGCTTCATGCTTGGGATATGAAAAATGTAACTCTTAACTCTTTAAGTCGTAATTTAGCTATAAATTGAGAAATAACTTGCAAAATTGCCATCACTTTGATTGACAGATACTCTTTTCAAAGTACCTAAGTATCTGAGATGGATTCCACTCAAGTGTTTTAAATTTAGTCTTCCCCTTTCAGTGAAGAACTGGTGCCATCAGCAGCATTTCTTTTCATAACTCAGAAAAGCTGAAATTAAATGTCATTAGTGAGTAACTGAACTTCAATTAATGTGCACAGAACCCTGAACTTATCTCTGGTAAATTTGTTGTACATGAGATCCTTTATGACTATTTTTTTTTTTGGTACAGTTCAACAGGTTCACAAGATGGGCAAACAAGTAATCCTAGTAGCAGTAATAGCAGCCAAGATTCCCTTCACAAAGCCCCCAAAAAGAAGGGGATCAAATCCTCCATTGGCCGCCTGTTTGGCAAGAAGGAAAAGGGACGACCTGGACAAGGAAGCAAGGAAGCTCTAGGACAAGGTTGGTTTGCTTTTTCTTGAACAGTGAGAGAGATGGCCTTGGGCATTTGGTTTTACACATCCCTGATCAGTAATATTACAAAGGATTAAATTGAGAGTGACTTGAGTTTGGGGTTTTTTGTAGGTGGCATGGGAGAAGCAGATGGTTCCTCTCAGGATGCATTAGGTCTCAGCAAACTTGGAGGTCAGGCAGAGAAAAACAGGAAAATGCAGAAAAAGTAAGTTATGAGATATTTTTAATCCTGTGTTATTCATATACTGTTTTGTTTAAAAATGCTGTGGTTTTATTTTTTAGTTTGGTTTTGGGGTATTTTTGCCTAATATGGTGCTATAGCTAATAAATCTCTGTAGATTTATTTTGTTTTTTTACTATTTTTCCAGAACATTAATAGCAGCATAGGTCATGGTAAGTTTGAAAGGAATTTAAGCTGAAAACTTACAATTGGACTGCTGTAATAAAGAAATGTGGAGATAGAAGTGGACTCTTATCAAATTCCCCCTAAATTTATTATATTTCATACCTGCTTTGGGAAGTATTAAATATAATAAGTGATAAATACTTTTAATTCAAATGGGAGATTTCGCAAAGTTGCCCTTGGCTGTTCTTTTCTCTAGAGTGTGAAGGAATTGACAAAAGGGAAGCACAAGATGCTGTGTGCAGACATCCCTGTGTATGGATTTGCTAGCTCCTTTTTCTATCCCTTTGTGTTCTGGCAGCTTCTCTCTTCACTAATTTCTTCACTTCTGTTTAAGATCGTCTGCTGAAATCTTTTTCCTTGCACCATATAGCCCTGGTTTCTTCAATTGTTCTTAATCAATTGTGACTATTCCTTTTTTATGGCACCTTATGCAGTTACCTTCTCTAGTCATGAGAATTTTTTCACTCTGTCCTAGAAAATCTTTAGTTTACTGCTCACCTTTGGAGTGTCTGTTTGCATGCTTTGTTTCCAGAATGGGAAGAGATGAAGCAAAGAATAATAATAGGTGAAAACCAGATATTGCTACTGGTAGAAATCCTGATTTGATGCTTATATAGTAATACAGGAAACACTCATATTTATACAAGTAGGATCAGGCATTCCTTGTATTTTTTTGCCCCAATACTTAGCCATATACCTTAAACTTCTGCTGCTTCTGTTCTGTTCAGCTGTCAAAAAACTGAGGAAGATCAGACTTTCCTTGCCTTCTGAAGACAGACAGTAAATGTTGAAAAGAAAGGGTGCCAGTTTTCCCTTTGAGAGGGATTTCTTGCAGTACCTAAGTTCTGTTAACTAATAAGAATGATGCCTGGTGGCTCCTAATGAAAACCAGCAGTGTGTTGGTTTGAAAAGTTGGAATGGAATGTGGGTTTGTTTGGATAACAGAAGGCTCGGCTGTTTTTCTTCAGACTGCTGCTCTGAAGGCAATCATATATTATTATGATCTGGTATTTTCCCTTTCCTACAACGCTTTAAAGTCACACCACATCTTGGTTGAATAAATGGTTTTAGTCTGGTCATATCTAAAGAGTGGTAAGGTCTGTTCTTTGAGCAATATAGGTATTTCTCAATACCAGCCACACGTTTCATTCTCAAGTGAAACAATCCATACTGTCTTGCTTAAAGAAAGGCAAGAAGTGCAGTTGCAGATAAATCATGCCTTTTCTTATAAACATTCTGCTTTTCAAAAATTTACTGTTATTACTTAAAGTATAATTTATGGCTGCATGTTGCAGATTGCTTAAAAGGCAGCTGTCTCTATTAAACAAATGAAAACTTTTAGTTTGGAATTGCCTTCCCTAGCTTTTCCAAAGCCCCTCTCCATCTCTTCCACGACCTCTTTAGGGTACTGGAAGGGGCTCTAAGGTCTCCCTGGAGCCTTCTGTTTGCTACCACTCAAGGAAATTTTTAGAATCTAGATCTGTCATTTGAAAAATCCCAGTAAGATGCTTTCATGCAACTGTTCAGAATTCTGAGGGTGTTCTGAACATGGGAAGCAATATTATCACAAGGGGTCAAAGATCCCTTGCTGCCTTCTTGAGATGTTGCTTATCAAAAAGTGACAAAGCTGCTCTGAATTGCTTTTCACTCTGATATTGGAGGTGGGTGGGTTAAAACAAATTCTGACTGACTATTTGCTTACAAAACATTGTATTCAGCAAAAAGTATTCCAGCTACCTGAATGCTTGGAACAACAACAGCTCATTCTATTTATAGCTGTCTCTAATCCTTATTTGCTCGTTTATCTTTCTGATTTCTGCTTGCATGTGCACAAACAGCCTGAGGGCAGTGTGCAGTGTCTGCTAACAAAAACCTATTTATAGTTACGGGATTAAATAACAGTACACATTATTTGTCTGGTTTTGTACGCCTTTGAGTTCAGTTTAATCCTAGTATTATATTTGTCCTTCATTATTTTATTTTCCTTTTGTTTACCATTTGATGTGGTAGTGCAAAATCAGGGTAAGTTTGTATTTATTTGTATTAGGACTGTTGTGCAAGTATGATAAAAGTAATTTGGATTTTTTAGCAATATATTAAAACCTCTATCCTTTCTTCAAAAAAGTCTGATCATGAGAGGAAACACTCGATTCAAAAAAATATATTATGAAAATGTGTTGCTGAAATAAATCCAGTGTCACCTAGTTCAGTGTGAAAGCTAGTTTGGTGTCGTCTTAATTTGCATGGTGTGAGCTTTTGGAGTGGAAATATTAAACTCTCTTAGATTAGTTTTGTAATCTGGGATTTGAAAGTTGTTTAGCAATAGTAGCTATTTGTGTTTCCAAGGTAGATGTATATCTGTAAAAGTGTGGTTCGGTGTTTGCTAATCCCAAGTCGTTCATGGTGCTTTGTTCATCTCCTGTGTGAGCTGTGGTAGTGACAGGGTTTGCCCCAGCTGTTTGTGCTTTTCTGTGTACAGCACAACCAACTTAGTACTGTATTTATCAGAAAGGAAGGCAACCCTAAATTTAAGAACTCTCACACACAAAACACTTACTACATCCCCAAACTCAGCCTAGAATAAGGATATTAACTTTTCCCTGATGCTCTGCCTATTTCCATCACATGTTTTATAACTGTTGCTTCTTAGTTTTTACACCCTGACGCTCTGTCACTTCCATCAGTATCACTCTCTTCCCGACACTGTAGTGTGTACTGTATTCTGAACTTCTTCCAAATCAGTCCTCTTCAGTTCCATCCAAGAAATCTGGGATCCAGCATTCCCCTCTGGCTATGAGCTCTGCATGTATCCATTCCCATGCTGTCTTAATCCAGTGGCAAAGTGAGGTAGCTCCAGGCTGCTTTATTTTCCTTGTGGGGTGAGCGTGTGCTCTCCTGCCAAGAGCCCTTTTGTACAGAGATACTTCACATGGTCTCTAGAGGGTCTGTGCACTCTCTGCTGCATCAGGCACCACCTGCAGCTTTGACATCATTTCTCACTCCCTGTGACTGCAGCTTTTGTCCTCCCCAGCTGCTGTGAGAGGCCTCTGGAATGTGTCTAACAGCAAGCCTTGCCCCCCTTGCAGCAGCATGTTCAGGCTCCTGTTCCAACGAAAGCTCAGCCAGGTTTTCCAGACATCTCTCCCTTGGTTTTGTTACCAAGGAGTTATTCCAGTAGCCAGCTACTCTTTTGTCCTTCTTTTATCCTTCATAGGGCAAGGTTGGTACTGCTGACACCACTGCAGTATTTTTTTCCTCACAAAGATTCTGGATTTGGCACCTATTTCCTAGCTGGTATAATGGTTGGGCTGTGAGACTCAGTTGGTCTGGCAGTTGCGATCTTTCAGGGATCTGATCACATTTTACTGGAATGCAACAAGTGTCTTGGTGGAGTTTGAAGGGAATAGTGGAAAAGGGAAGTTCTCTGCTATAGGAAAAAAACCATCAATGCATTATTTGCAGATGAAACAGCAGGTGCTTCTGAATTCTTCCTATGAGATGTTTTATGCCTGGGCTACATCTTGAGCTTTGAGGTTAAGGATTTCCTGTGCAAGCAAGTTTTTTATCTCTTACTGCATATGAACAAATTCTGCAATTAATTTTCCACTTCATGGTTGCTTTCCTCTTTGGATCCATTGAAAAATTTCTGCATAAAGTCATCTCATAAACATTTTTGTTTGTTTTTTATTTTTATGTGTTTTCCTCCATCACACTATTTTTTGCCTACAATACCAGCATGAGTTTCAAGTTGGCATCATAACCTCTCCTTACATTTTTGATGTATTCCTTGTATTCTACTCTAAAGGATTTACTGTTTCAGGGTTAGCATGAAGTATACAATGAGACTTACAAAACAACCAGAAACGACACTAGTATTCTCTGAACTCCACACAGTACAACCACCAACAAGGAAGGCATAGACACAAATTTGGAAGCTAAAGTACTTGGAAAAAAGTTTGTGTTCCTTTCTGGCAAATACAGTATTAAGCACTTTATTCTGTTCTTACCAAAGAGTGTTTTATATGATCTTATTAATTTAGTTTTCTAATTTTTAAATCTTTAAACAACAAAGAGAAGCAGAACTACTTATGTTCAGGGCTAATTAATTGTGGAATGAATGTAATGTGTTCCACAGCAGCAGGGAAATAGCTGATCCTTTATTCCCAGTTAGAAATATATGTATCTTTTTGAAGTGTACAAATATATCTAAGCTTTTACAGTCTTCTTTGGTAGTGAAAGTCAGCAGTTGAGCTGCTGACTGCTGAACACTGTTCCACCTTAATGGATGGATCCCAAAATGGTACCTAGAATGATTATTTGTAACCAGTTGTCAGACAGTGCCTTCCTTCCTCCCCTTTTCTCATTCCTAGGAAACACATTGAATTAGGACAAATGACTGGGAGGTTCATCCAGAGCAATAGGTATTTTTTGGTGTGCAGGTGAAGTGCTATCTAGTGATAAAGCAGTTGTTAGTATATTTATTGCTTCACTTAATTGCTTTTTTATATTTAGTTACCTACCAATATAACATGTGGATCCCAGATATGTCTAAAAGAGCTGAATGCTGCATTTCCATTTTGTAGGAGTAGCAAAAAAAGCTCCTTTTCTGTCAGTAATCACTCTTCAAGGTGCCTTTTGTATTTTAATACCTATAATTTCTAAAAATGTTATCATCTTAGATCTACCCAGTGAGACAGTTCAAAAGACAAGGAGATTTTATTTTATTTTATTTAAATAGTGAGAAAATGGTTAATACATAGTGTAGGATCTTGAATCTGTAGTATTGCTGCATATCTTAGTTCTACACTTGTAAGCAGGAATAAAGAACACTAAAATCAGTCTAATTAGGTGAAGCTGTTTTTTCAGATTTTCAAAATGTGAGAATGAGTCGATTCCACCATATATAGTTGGCTTTCAAAGGCAGTATAAAAATGCTTTAAGGATTTCTCCATGTTTTCAGCCGGGCATATACAAACAGCATTGCATGCTTATACTCACAGTGTTAGTTTTTGTCCTTTGGTTTATCAAACATTTTTGGCAGCTTTTTATAGGGAGCTTGTGAGCTTCCATTGTCTCTGGAAGCTGAATTGTCAATATTAAACTTCAGGCGCTACGGTTTCAGAAAAACAAAGAAAATGGTGTCATCAGGGGAGATGTAAGCTGAGTTTCAGACACAGCCTGTCAGAATGGAATTGCCAAATACAATTCTGGTTGTGTGAAGTCAGTCTCACATTCTGACAGGCTGAGGTTCACCACTGAAATGGTCACTGTCCCAGTGTCCAGCCCTGAAAGTCTGATGGACAGGCATGTCTGATGTGCTCATATGCTGCCACAGGTTTCAAATCTGCTCATGCTGAGGAGAAATGACTGCTTTGGTTCAGCTTTGCTGGGCAGAAAACTGAACAGCTGAGAATCTGATTGCCAAATAAGCCTGTCATCGCCATTTTGGGTTGGGAGTGTTGTGTAGAGTGTCAGTAGTGGCTTCAGATACCGAGTTCTGAAAGGCAAGATCCACATCTCTGCTGCTCTCATGCCCAGCTCAGCTTTCATTCCTGCGTAGTCCCTGTACATATGCTGTACCTGCCTGAGGGGGTGGGTCATATAAGGCTGGCTGGGAAAGGAATAAGTTAATTATTGGAAAGAAGATAGTGAAGCGAGTGCAGTGATGGAATTGTACCATCTATTATAACTAATGACTATTTCTGTAATTTGTAGGCATGAGTTGCTGGAAGAAGCCAGAAGACAAGGTTTGCCTTTTGCACAGTGGGACGGGCCCACTGTGGTGGTATGGCTGGAGGTGAGTGGTCCTCCCAAAATGAAGAAAAAGCTCCCTCAACGTACAGACTTGTAAAGCCTGTGCAGGTTTGGAGGCAGGAATGTTTTCTATATCCTGTTTACTTCCTTTTCTCCATGCTGCAGCTGTGGGTGGGGATGCCAGCCTGGTACGTGGCTGCTTGCCGAGCCAATGTGAAAAGCGGTGCTATCATGTCAGCCCTGTCTGACACGGAAATCCAGCGGGAGATCGGCATCAGCAATCCCCTGCACAGGCTCAAGCTCCGCCTGGCCATCCAGGAAATTATGTCCCTAACCAGCCCCTCTGCCCCTCCCACCTCAAGGACGGTAAGGAAACTCCTGCAGCATTGAACACCTTGAATTTCCCCACATTTGACTGTAAACTTAGAACTGAATTTCTACTAAGAATTTCTGGAAAGGAACATATTATTTAAATATAGGCTGTTCCTTCCTTTCATGGATATTAACTAAAGGAATAACTGGAATTTTCTTTCTTGAGGAAAAGAGACATTTATTTCAGTCTAAGTATGTAATCCAAAGTATTTAGAATATGTGTTATTTGCCTCATCTTTTGACCTCCAGGGAATTTAAAATACATATCAAGTATACAGTGCATACAGGAATTTGTAGGATAGTTGGAGGCTCTTTTAATGCAGCTCTAAGGCCATTAACTCCAAATAATTCAGACTACATGATCTAGGAGTCACCTGTCTCTCTATAGTAAATTTAGGTACCTAGTGGGAATTTTCTCTCATGAGTCTGCCCTGCAGTCTTAAGTTACTCCTGGGGTTATGTGCTAGTCTACAAATGTATTTTTCGGATTGGAGCAGAGCCGAGTGTTTACCCATTAATTAAACCCTGTCAGCTGTTTCTACTGCTCAGTTTTGTTAATATCTGTGCAGGAAGTTGATCCCTGTAAGTAGGCTTTTATTGCATGCCATGACTGTCAGTAGCTGTACCTGACCTAGAGACTATTGCTTTGCCCATGCCTGCTCCTTACATGTACCAATTGCTTATCTGTTCTGCAACCTCTCCTCTTTGTTACTGCTTTCCTTTCACTGGATGGGATTGATTCCCTGTGGGCTCATATTAGACCACGGGAAATGTCTGGGTAACACATGAAGAGATGGAAAATCTTACAGCCACACAACAAACGGTTAGTTTACAGTGTTGCCACTTCTCTTCCTTAGAGTTCTTTTCCCACTTCTTGAACATTTGAATCAAGTACCTTTGGGGTTTTTTTTTTTTCTTGTTATTTTTCTTTTTTTTTTTTTCCTCTTCAAATTAATGCACTAAAATTTTGGATCATTGCTTCGTCTAATTATTAACCTTGTAATCTGCATCTTGATAGCTTTTTTCCCAGAAGGGAGGAAAAAAAATCAACACTGATAAGATTGCAAACAAAACTCTAATCTGTGAAACGGAGCTCTGACTTGATTGACAAATAGACAAATTGAATTATTAGTGCAGAAATTTCTTCTCTCCAGAAAACTTACTCAGTAGATGGGGTTTGCAACTTCCCATACAAAAATAAGTGCCTTGTGTATAATTTTTTACATTGAGTGATGCTTGCTTTATCTAGATTTTTTTGGTATGTGGTAGATTTAGTCTTGCAGTGCACCATTAACTTTGACCTCCTTACTAAACTCAACAACTAATATGTGTGTGTTCTTTTGCTTTCCTAACCACCTAACAGGAAGATGAGGAGGGAAGCTGGGCTCAGGTTGGAAACTTTATCTGATATTACAGACTGTATGTAAACTGTCACAATCATTAGAGCATTAATTTTGCTTTAGGCCAGCACGTTTTACTGATTCTGGGTGTGACCTGGGGATGGGGAGGGGGGCAACTGCAGGTTTGTCTCTCTACAATGCACACTTGGGAAATACATGTGATTTAAAAATGTAAATGTTTTGGTGGGGGGTGGCTCTCTGAGGAAGCCAGAATTCCAAGATAAATATCTACTCTGTGCAGAAAGTCCCTGTCCAACTCGGCCACCATCCCAGGTATGCCACAAGATACCCTGGGCCTGGATGGTTAAGTAGATTTCTACGCGCTAATTCTGTAATCCCCCTTGATTGATTATTTTGCCTTAAAGTGGTGGCAAATCCTAATTGTATTTTCAGGCATTGATGTAGCTGAGTATTTATACAGGGATAGAAACAAAACTTGGGATTTGCCCATGATCCATATCTTTGGACTGTATGGGCTCTTCTTGCTTAGCTGCCCTCCAGCTTAAAACTGGTTTAACATTTAGCTGGTTTTTACATCTTAGCTACTCATTTATTTGATTGTCAGTGATAACAAGCCTAGAGTAAGGAGCTCTTTATCTCTTCCACCTTCTGGTGGTTTGGAGAGGTGCATTTCCCCATGGCCTTGCTCCTTTCTGGAAAGTGCTTCCTCTAGAGGATAAATAAAGCTTTTGACTTAGAACAGAAAAATCCAAATTATTATGCTTTTGAAAAAAGGAGCTTCTGGGTCTTGTTGCCCAAGGAGTGATTAGATGTGTAGTTACAAACTCTCATCTTTATAGATGTTTTCTCTAAAAGAAATGCCTGGTGATTTGCAGATAAAGCTGAAATGAGAAGAGAAAGTCTCTTTTAGGATAAGGACTGGTATTTAGAATGGCTTGTTCTTCAGTAGCAGGGTTTTATCATTTTCTGAAAACAGCTAACTGTATTTAAAAAGGCCTGCAATTATTTTTCTGATATCTTTTCTTTATAAAGTCACATATAAAATTAAAGATTCTCCCCAGTTTTCAAGAGAGATAGTATTTGCAACATCTCAACACAGTGAAATTCTATGGCTTTTGCTATCCAACCGTGTAGATTAGTCTTTTTTAAAAATTTTATTAGCTCTTGCATATTGTGTTGTGCTATTTCTTGAGGTACTTTTACTTGCTATATGAATATCTGAACTTCCTTATCTCCATGAGGGTGACTTCTTTGGAAAACACACATGTAGTATTTAGTATTCTGATGAACTTATCTTTACAGGCTAAGAATTAAATAAGTAATTTTTTTAAAATATGCTGTCTAAAATAGCTTTTTGTTTTTCATTTCTCATTTCAATAAGCTTGTCCCTTCACTTTTTTTTCAAACCAGACATTAGCCTATGGTGACATGAACCACGAGTGGATTGGCAATGAGTGGTTGCCAAGCCTGGGGCTCCCTCAGTACCGCAGCTACTTCATGGAATGTCTGGTGGATGCTCGAATGCTGGATCACTTAACTAAAAAAGACCTGCGTGGGCAGCTGAAAATGGTGGACAGCTTTCACAGGTAAGGAGGGTGAAGCTGGAGACCTCACCTATGGTTAAGTGTTTCCATTATCTCTAAATAGTTTTTCTGATTTTTTTTTTCCCTCTGGTCTAAACAGAAACAGTTTTCAGTGTGGAATTATGTGCCTCCGAAGACTGAATTATGATCGAAAAGAACTGGAAAGAAAAAGAGAAGAAAGCCAGAAGGAAATTAAGGGTTAGTGCCTTGTCTTCACCTGAGTCTGATTCTGCCATGTTTTCACTGATTAGTCTCAAAAATTCATTCACAAAGAAAAGACTTTAGAGGATGGAACCATTTATAAAATATCAAGTGTTAAATGCACAAGGCGTGTCTGGATGCAGGCTCTGAACACTGAATCACGAAACACATTATTAAATCATTTACTTAAATCATTCTGCAAATGTGAATGTTTTTGAAACTCATACTGCTCTAAGTTTGAAACTGAATGTTTTAGGAGAATGAGAGTTCAGAACATGTTGAGGGGTGGTTGTCCTTATTTTCTTCTATTTCCTGTTTTGATGTAACTTTATATCTGCATGATTTTATTGTTGCTTGTGGCTGGTAACTTTTATTGCCCAGCAGTTGATGAAAATGGTGATTATTGTACAAGAGAAAGCAGGGTGGGAATTCATGGTTTTCCAAGATTTCCCATAGAAATTTTGTTCCCTACTTAATATCAGATGTATTTTATGATATCTAAATCTAAAAACTTGCTTAGAAGGTTCTGTGCCTGCTCTTTCCCTTTGCTTTTAAAGCATTGATACCTCTTGGTGGTTAACTTGCAAATTGTGCCTGTGATCATTCCAAGGAGTCACAACTAAGCAGCAACCAAGCCAGGGTTGTGGCTGGTGGATTGATTTTCATCTCCCAAATGGAATTCCCTTGCCTCTAGAGAATTGCTCCTTGGAATATTTTAGTTACGGTGTGAAATATCTCCCAGCAGACTTGTTTACTTCCACTTCTGCTTTCAGTTCGTGACTGTGGATGATTTGGTTCAGCGAGGTGCTGTAATGAGCCTGGCACTGTGTTTTTGCCTCCCTAGATGTCCTCGTTTGGAGCAATGAGAGGATGATCCACTGGGTCGTGTCCATCGGCCTTAAGGAATATGCGAATAACCTGCTCGAGAGTGGCGTTCACGGTGCACTTGTGGCCTTAGATGAATCCTTTGATTACAATGCATTAGCTCTCCTGCTGCAAATCCCCACTCAAAACACACAGGTAAGCAAGGACGATGCACTTTGACCTCCTTTTAACCTCCTAGGAAGGTTAAAAATGGAGCTGATTGTTTTTTTTTTTTTCCCCACAGTTAAGAGCATCTAGAAATTTTAACCATGCAGGGTTGTCCATTGTCACACAAGACAAAAACTGAAAATCACGCTTTTCTGATGGTTTTCTAGTTAAAAACAATTCCTATTGGTAAATTTGCTTGAGAAAAAAAATGTTTGAATATTTCCTCACAGCCCATCTTCACAGCAGTAGTGTGAAACTCATAGTTGTTGTTGTTTGCTAGTTTTTACTCTGAAATAATTGTTTGAGGCAGAATCACGAACTTTCATGTCGCAATCACAGGAGAGCTGTTAAGTCTTCCTTAAATTTTTAATAAGTTACAAATTAACTTGTAACTTTTCAATTTACTGACCTTTCAAGTATGAAGTATGTTTATTAATTGATGAGAAAGCACTAAACAATTTGAGTCCTATTAAGTTTTTTAAATCATTATAGGTTACTAATTATGAATCTTTTGGAATTAACTTCTGTTTCTTTCATACCACAAACTTCAGGCTCGTGCTGTTCTGGAGAGGGAATTCAATAACCTTCTTGCTATGGGCACTGACAGAAGGCTTGATGAAGTAAGTTACTCGAATTGTTGACCCATATTATGGTCCTGGAAACTTTATCAGAGCTGCTCAGTGAAAGAATTTAGCCTGAACCTCTTCAAGCTTTTGACAAAATAGTGACAGAAACCTTAACTTGAAACTTTGTCTCTGAGTGTTTCTAAATACAGCAGTGTTTGTGTATTTTGGTAAGATTAATCTGAATATGAAAGTATTGGGAAGATTTGCAAGTTCGGTTTTCTAGCTTGCAAGCTTAATGTCTAATAGGAGCACTTAGGCCTGAATCTTCTTTAAAATATGGGAAAATTATTGATCAGCATTGCAATGAACAAGCTGTGATAGAGAAAGGCACTTTATCCTAAAGAGCAGTATTTCAAAGAGCTTTGAGGGGTTTTTAAGAAATCTCATGTTAATTTTAACATATTCCTACTGGTGCAGAAGACCACCAGGTGTGTTTACACATCAAAGTAATTTCTCTTGGGCAGCCTGTGATCTTATTGTATAAATTGCACTGAAATGAGTGTAAAACTCTCTAGGTATGAGGCTGTTCTGTGCACCCACAGCACAGAGGAGAGTGTTCCATCTTTACCCTTGTAAGTTGCTCAGCGGACAGATTCAAGCTCGGGTGTTACTTCCCCAGGAGAGCCTTAATTAACTCCATGCTGCCTAATCTTTGGTACTGATAGGGTTTGATGTGGTAGCACATGTAGGCAAAAGTGTTCCAGGTTAAGGCTGAAGTGACAAAAGCCTTCTGTGGTTAACCAGCTCAGGAAACCAGTCTCAAAAACATTGATGCTGGGATGAGGAAGAGGGCAGGGGAAGGGGAAGCTCCTGTCAGCTCTGTTCTTATGTGCATCTCTACCAAGGTTTTAAGACCCTATCAGAAAGTGTTTTCCTTGGAGATTTCAAACTGCAAAAGAACCTTTGAGGGAACAGATGTTTGCTCTGTTCTAGTGGCACAGGGCAGTTTGGTCATGAAGATCTCTTCAAATAATGTAGACACTTATCTCCTAATTGTACGAGGGAATAAATCTGACGTAAAACAGCATTCAAAGGATTGAACTATTTCTAAATGGGAAGTTGGCAAATGGAGCTGTCCAGTGAGTATATTTGCATTGACACCATACTTTCTCTGCCAAAGATGTTTTTGGAAGTGGGACTTAAATTGTATTTAGTAAGTGCAGCATTATATTTCTGAGGTGGGAATATTGCTTGAAAGATGCAGATATATTAACGGAGGAAGGAAAATTCACTTGGGTAATTAAATTACATTTACTCAAGTGCTTAAGGAAAACGCTGCTTGGCAATGCAATATTTAATACACTTACTTTTTATTTCCTCACAATTACCTCCTTCTGTAGTGATACATTTACTTAAGTTTGTCAGTAATCCTTTTAATGTCAGTAACAATCCCACACTTTTTGCACTGCTAATATTGTTTGTCAATATGACAGGATGATGATAAGAGCTTTAGGAGAGCACCTTCGTGGAGAAAGAAGTTTAGACCAAAGGACATAAGAGGTTTAGCTGCTGGATCAGCAGAGACTCTTCCTGCAAATTTCAGAGTTACAACCTCCATGTCTTCACCCTCTATGCAGCCAAAGAAGATGCAGATTGATGGTATTGATTTTGTATAATTTTAAGCATGATGTGCTTTTTTTTTTGCCTGAGATTCCAGGGGAATTAAGTCCAAATGACCTTCTTGTTGCATAAAAGCATCTGCCTTGTGCATGGTTGTATTATAATGCTGTGTTTAACCACAGGGTGCTTTGTCATTTCAGGAGGCTGTACTAGAGATGGAGTTTCTTTTTTACATCACTGGAGTAGCAAAATGAGAATCATAGTTAGAAATAAATGTAATTTAGGAAAGTAAAATTAACAGCTCACTAGGAGTCTTTTAACCATATGATGCATTATCTCTGATTAGCAGCAATTAGACCAATATGAGCCCCACTTCTGAAATGCAATAAAATGCATTCAAATGTGTGAGTGAAGCCCCTCAGATAATTTTGAGATAAGTAAAACTTCAGTAACAGGTGCATTACACCCCTGAAGTGGTGACTTCAGTATTGACCATACCTGAAATCACTGTTTCATTCATTGCTTTGTGCTTAATGATCTTTGGGTATACGTGTGTACACACAGATATGATTTTAAAAGAAAACAAACAAACAAAAGCAGACCACAAAAATCCCATCTGGAAATGGAAGTTGACCACCTGTCACATGAGGGACCTTGTCTGTTTAAAAACTGTATCTATAGCAACATTAGAATAAACTTTGTCTTGAATTTAGTTTACAAAAGACACGTAGAAATGAATATGAAATGGTTTTTTTTAATTGGAAAGATAGGGTAAGAACAATCTGTTGGAGTTGCCTCAGGTTCCGAAAACTCTTATTTATTAATAAAGCTCAAAAACCCAATTTTTGCATCTTTGCAATTTTTGCTACTCTGAGTAAGCTCTTCTAAATTTTAAATACTGTCACTGGCACAAAATACTTAACAGAGTTCATGTGGAAAATTCTGTAAATGAAAGTGAGTTAAGTCTTTACCATGTAAAGCCACTTTCTTTTTGAAGTATTAGTTACTTACAAACTAAATAAAGTAGCAAATAACTTACAAAATCACATTTGCCAATTTGTCTGGGCTAGTTGGCAAGCAGATTTTTTTTAGAATTCTTTTTGTTAACCCCTGGAACAAGAAGTGGTTAATATACAAACTGTAAAATAAATTCTGCTTTTCTAACTTGTAGCCTCAGAGTTGGGTGACTACCAAAGCTATAATCACCATTGCTGTGGAGAATTTTTTTGTTTGTTTGTTTTGAAAAATAACATGCATGCTGTGTTCTGCATGTCTTTCCATGCTTCTTGGAATAGGAACACAAAGATTGGATTCTGCTACAGTAAGGACCTACTCCTGTTAAAGCCTTCTCCTGGTGAGTAAAGCTGATAGGAATAACACTGAAGCAGCTATATATGAAATAAAACAACAGGGATTTTCCTACAGTGGTTTTACACACTTAGAAAACAGTCCAGGTTTTCAGGGTAGGTTGTTATGTTGGAAATACTGAGTTTATTTCTTACAACAAAGACTGCGTATTGAAATACTGGGTTGTGTCAGTACTGTGTTCCTGTGAGATTTTTTAACACCCTCAAAAAGGACCTGTGCTAAATAGCTCTGTAGAAAGTGTTGAAATCAAAGGTTGGATGAAGCTAGTGAAAGTGGGGAGGGGGAGAAGAGAATAAATTAGGGATAGAAAGAAAATAATCCAGTGTGTGACACTGCAGCTGAGATTATTGATCTCTCAAACTCTTGGTTTGGTTGGAGTTGTCCCACTAAAACATGCTTCAGTATTGAATTGTTACAGGGATAATTGCAGTTTCCCAGTTCCTGGACACTCCATGCCACTGTGATTGCTTAGGCTGGCTGATTGGATTTAGCTACCTGCAGCCTCAATTTTGGGAACTGGGAGTAGTGCTGCTGATATAAGGCAGCTTGATATGTTGTGACACAAAATCTCTGTATTCTAGCTTGTGAAAGGTCTGTAATCCTGTCTTTCTCCAGGATGTGGAATGTTTCTGCAGCAGCCTCTGCTGTATTTTCTCATGGCACAGTACTTCTCTCATTTTGCAGTCAAGTCCAAAACCAAAATTTTTTTCTCTTTTTTGTTTTTTTACTACAATATATTTTAAAAAATCAATTCAGTGGATCTTTCCCCCTCACTGATACCTTCATGGACTGTAAATTTTCTTCTCTGCTTGCAGCTTCTTTCTTCTTGCTGGTAGCATCCCTTCCAACTCATGTATTTGCTTCCTCAAATTCAGAACCTTTTTGCATGTATGAGTTGAGTTTTAAAGAGTTCTTACATATGAAATACTGAGAGAGGAAACTCTTGCACGTAGCAACTCAGACCATGTGAGTGTGTCAGTTCATAATCTCAGGGGCTCTCCTAAAGTATTTTTAGTTGTGAGAAACTGAAGTTTTAAGTCTCCTCTCCCCAACATTCTCCTCTCTGGTTCACGATTTTCTGTAGTCAGATGATATGGGACGGAAATCCTCGAGGCAGAAACATTTGCCCTTGTTGCTTTATTTGCATTGCAGCTGGAGATTGCAGGAGGCAATAAAATTATATCCAGCATGGCATGGTAGTAATTCAGTGCATCACTGCTGAGCTGTTTGTGACAATTTTGGAATGAAATGGTGCTTAAAACCTGCTAATCGTATCTTCTGTGTTTTTTTTCTTTTTGTGTGTTCTGTTTGTTGTTTTTGCAGTTTACCCACACTATTTCTACCGGTGATATGCAGCATTTTGAACATTTGGAGCCCTTAACCTGTTAATACTAGTTAAATGGACACTTTGAGATATTTTATTACAGAGTTTTTAATTAGCAAATAAATTCATGAGTGCTATAGAGAAAATATTTTAGAAACAAAATGTTTCTTATATTTATGTGACTTCTCATTTATATAGTCACTTACTTTTTCTGTTTCTATTCAGTCTACAAATCAAATCATTGCTGATTTTTTAATTCTAATTTTAGTCTTTCCAACTGAATGTACTGTAATGCTTGTATGTATATGTCCCTATGAGCAATATAGGGTTTTTGTAAATTATGCAGTTACTGTAATTATCATTGTTTTTTAATAATGAAACTGAAGGTGAAAAGGATTTTAATGCCTTTGTAAAAATATCATGACACCGAGCAGTATATATTTTGTCTTTTGGAGCTCTTAGCTTAGAACTGAAAACAAGTCCAGCTTTTTTCAGGTGAGCCTTTGTTGACACAGGAGGGA
The DNA here is from genome assembly GCA_013400175.1 of Phainopepla nitens. NCBI lineage: Eukaryota > Metazoa > Chordata > Aves > Passeriformes > Bombycillidae > Phainopepla > Phainopepla nitens. The sequence continues at coordinate 343,293 of VXBQ01004805.1, forward strand.
GGGTACATGACTGTTGTTCTTGTCAGAGCTGTACCTTTCCACACAGAGGATGTGTCAAGTAGTGGAAGTAGAAGTGGTTTAAAAAACTGGGAGGAACTCTTCACCCTGCAGGACACATTGTAGGAGTGATTGCCTCAGTTCTAACACCCTCTGCTGTGTTTGTGTAGCGACTCTTCACAGTGACTGAAAACAAGCCATAAACTGAGGACTGTTTTTATTTTTGCTTTTCCTTCCCTGAGGAAGATAGACTTCATAGTGATTCCTGGTCGTGAGCCACAGGCCACGGAGAGGTTTTTTTTGTCCTAGACCTTTTTGCTTGAAAACACTTGGTGGAAAGATGCTGGTGGAACCAGTTTTAATGGACCAATCCTAAAGCACTGCAGCCTCCTTTTAAATGAGTAGTGAAAGATGAAGGTACAATGGGCTGAAAACTAAAGCAGCGCATCTTCTAATAAAGGCCTTACTTTTCTTATCTAAGTCATCCTATGTGTTTTGTAAACTTGTTCTAAAGACTTGTCTGGACTTTCATTTGGATGGTTGTAGCCATTTTGGACTGTATGAGTAGAAAATGTATCTGTCACTTGTAAATGGCATATTAAAAAGCCAGCAAGAATCTGTTCAGATGGTGCATTATTTATTATGCAACAATATATATAGCATGTCTTTTTTCTTATTTTGTTTTCCACTTATAACTTGCTTGTAAAACTGAAGTTCATTGTTACTGTTCTGTTTTTCTATTAATCTTTTGTGTATTTTCAGATTATGTAACAATATGTACAGTCTACTTTTGAACTATTTTTATCACAGTATTATTTATTGCTTTCAATAAAGTACTGATGCATTTTTCACTGCCAATAAAACACTATGGAAAAGCTAAGATCTAATTGTATGCAGGCAGAAACTTGTGCAGTGAGTGGATATTGTCAATAAAACATCTTAATGATTGTTTGCTGCCCTGTAGATCTGGTTTCAAATTATGACCTTTCTCCAGGAGAAAAAAAATACTCCTTTAGATGTGACATTTTCTTTGGACTTGTTCAAGTTCACATGCATTAATATTAGTTTTCTGGAAAAAAAACTGCTTTATTGCCTACTTCTACTCATAGTTAGAGCTATGATTTGCTTTTTAAAGTAATAAACCAGACCTGTCACACAACTTCAGTGTATTCTGGTCCACGTGGTGAAGATGGAAGTGCTGTCCTAGACAGTAGCAACAGTTGCTTTGGTAATGAGATCATGGCCATAGTGATATTTGGGGAGAAACATAGGAGTTGAGGGAAGCAGTGCAAAATGGGGTCACAATAGGGCTGTTCATGTCAATTTTGATATATTTGTAAACCATTTCATTGAGTAGAAGACAGAAGGATAAAGTTGCAGAATAATGGAAGCAGTAGTGAAGCATATTTCATCATGTCCTCCAGATCAACAGCAGGATGTGGAATGCCTGGAGAAATACTGCCATGGATGCTATAAACCTTGTTCAGTGATGCATCTCTGTTTGTCTGGCTTGTCTTGTACAAGTTGCTGTCTGTTCATTTGCAGTCTCTTTTATATTCTCAGAGAATCTATCTTTCTAGAAAAAAACTAAAATGGAACTGCAGAAGGAACTCCTGACTCACTGCTCAGCTAAACTTTGCTGTTTAGAGAAACCTTGCCTAGGCGTTGCTGGTCACTGATGTGATAGTAGGTGTTCAAAGTCATGTATTGTTGTTTCTCAAAAGTGAAACCAATGCGGGATAGACTTGTAAAATGTGAACAGAAAATGTGTTTATTATTTTGAGGCTGTTAAACCTTAACTGTTATGGAACAATGGAACTGACATGAGAGGTAGAATAAATGAGTGAAATGGCGAAAGCTTTCACAAACTGGCAAAACTGTGTGTGGTAGCTTCCTTCTGAGTTAAACAGCAGAGCTGTGCCAGAGAGATCCAGAAAAACAGGTCTTGCTCAATTTTAATGATTTCCACACACCCTGCTGAAAGAAAACTGCACATGGAAAAGGCACCTGGGTCTGTTACAGTGATCTTCAGATAATACTTGATTAAATACAATGTTTTGTAAATTGCCAAATATCTTTAAAGGCTTTAGTTGGAAAGAGGGCTGTAAAAATCAAACTATGCATCCTGTCTGCATGTTTCAGAATTATCTGAGTGAACTTTAAACTTGCAGCTTTTGCATGTTTAAAGGACAGGGACTCTCAAAACAGATGTTTTGACTGTCTTTTAAACAGCTGTAGCAGTGTCTTGTGGGCAGTAGTGACTCATCATGCCAAGATTTGGAGAACAGGTACATTAGTTCAAAGAATTTATTTTTGGAACTTGGTAGGCTAAAGATTGGGAGGGAAGGGCAACAAAATTAATTTTCAGGTAAATAAAAATTGACCCTATATGTTTGGGGGTAGTAGTTTTAAAAGAAACTAAAGAGTCACTTTGCCTTTAAAAGGAAGGTTTTTCACTTCCCACTGTCGAGGTTGTAGCTTTGGTGCACAAGTTAATTCTACATTTTATTTATTTCATTGTTTGTTAATAGTAGGGGGCTTGAGAGGGCAGGGGCAATTGTAGTTAACTTAGGTAGCTGTACCTTTTGGTTTTATATGAGATGATGGAACAGATGGGTGAAAAGTGATATATAAATGTGGTTGATATTCCTGCCTGGATGTGGAGGGACAGGTGAACATTCCAAAAGCACACAGAACAGACAGAAGTAATGCCTAAAGGATTGAGGTGCTCTGCATGTGTTCTCATCTAGCAGACAGCTTTTTGAGAATAAGTTCAGCCCAGTTTTTCAAATATGCTGTATTTCAGTTTATGGGGTAAATCACACAGTACATTATCCAGGAAAAAGTAACTGAGCCTATTTATAACATGAACTGGCTACATTTGGAATTAAGGTCTTCTTGTGTTCACCTGGATTTTTTATCGTCTTGCCCTCTATTACATTTTGAATTTGTGTGGTTATCTGTAGTAGTTTTTCTCGCTAGAAATGGCGTTCTTAGGGTCTTCCCCTCCTCTAGAGACGAAAACAGCAACTAACCAGTATCTCCTACCACAGTGTTTTAAAACCTCGTGGTTCCCATTTCGGCATCCGTTTCCTTTGGATCCTCTGGGGGATCCCAGCCACGGCGGAACCTTTTGCCCAGTGATAAAAAGTGATAGAAACCACTGGGGACGGGGTAGAGGCGACTTCCAAAACATGACGGTGCAAAAGTGAGTATTAAAAAAGAAAGAAGGATGTTCAAAACTGCACCAGCAACTCCCTTGTGGCCGTTTTAAAACTACTGATGGTGCATTTTTTGAGCGGCTGAAAGAAGCGGGGGGCGGAGCAGCTCCAGAAATAAATATTTATCATTGCTGGAACGGCTCGGAGCCCCGCAGGCCCCGGGGCGGGACGCGTTCCCGCAGCCGGCGGCGTGGCCCCTCCCGGCGGGGCGGGGCGGAGCGGAGCGGAGCGGAGCCCGTCCGGCTCCCACCTGGAGAAGGGAAGAGGAAGTGGGAGCTCGGGAGAAGCGGAAATTGTCGCAGCAGCAGCCGCCGCCAGCCCGGGAAGCACTGGCGGGGAGGCAGCGCTGAGGAAGAGGCGGTGGCAGGGGCAGAGTAAGCGCGGCGGGGCTGAGGGGTAGCCGGGCCGGGGGCTCCGCGCACGGCCGGGGAGCGCAAGGCAGAGCCGGGGGGCGTCGCGACTCGGCGTCCTTTTTTTTTTTTTTTATTTTTTTTTTACATCGGGACTGGGTAACC
>VXBQ01004805.1:347032-372977 GCA_013400175.1 Phainopepla nitens
GGGAACCTGAGGGAAAGCGTCTGCGGTGGGGGCTCCCCACAGTGGTGGTGCCGCGGGCGCCCCTCAGGGCTGAGCCTCCGCCCGCCGTGCTGGGCTCAGGCCGTGTGGTCCTCGCCAGCCCGGAGCTGCTGCCCGGCTCTCTGAGCTGCGCCCCGAGCCTCAGCTCTGCTGCCCGGAGCTCGTCCCTAGGCCCCGAGCAGCGGGGAGGTGCCGAGGGTGCCGCTGAAGGTGCTGGGTTGGATTATGTATGCGCTGATTAGTCATTGCAGCGGCGAGGAGCGCATACATTCAAAGGCATATATTTGGCCTGGGTTTGTGTTCGAACCGCAGCGTTTGCTTCTTCCTTCAGGAATCATGACCACGTGAGCCAGTGAGTCATGAACAGATCGTGTTTCTCCTCGTTCTGCCCTGGAATCGGTGGTGGAATAGCAGGCGGAAATCAGGCTTATATTCCTGTGGACTGGAAGCCCTTGTCGCTGGGGCTGCTTTGGTCCTTGTGGAATTCACTGAGTACAGGGTTGAGCTGTGGAAAAATGTTGGCGTTTGTGCGCATGATTGGCAGAGAATTGTGGTGGATTCTGGATTTTGCATGGGGATGCGTGTGAAATCCTTCTTCCCTGCGCTATTGTTTGTGAGAGCTTGAGGAGGAAGCAGTGAAACCAAGACTGAAGGATCCAGCTTTTGTTCTTTGAAATGTCCAGGCACAGCTGAATGAACAAAAACATCAATCAAGTGAGCATAGGAAACAAGTGCTTGGGGGAAGAAAGTTTGCACAAAGTATGTAGAAATTCACCATACACAGTACCCCTGCGTGGGCTCTCATCGCCTGAATTTCATTCTTAAACATTTTGCACAGCGTGGTGGAGCACAGAAGGGTGGATGCAAAACATCCCTCTTAGGAGAGGTTAGAAAGAACTTGGACCCCCGTTGAATTTCAGTAGTGAGCTGGTCAGGTCCTGCTTTCCAAGGCTTTTGGGGGTTTTTTTGGGGTGAGAGATGGGATTTTAGTAGGAAAGAGTAGGACAATCAGACACAATCATGTGAGAGAAGGCTTTAGACAGATTATTTTAAGGAAGATATTAAACCACCTAAAGGTGGTTCTAAAGGTTTAGGTTATAAACTCATAGTCTCAGAGGTTTTTTGCATATGAAGTACTATTATAAAGGTTAGTTCCTTAACTGCCAGAAGAATTTGGAGATGGGAGTCCTGAAAACACATGAGGAGAAATCTGCTAATACTGTTGAGATGTCATCTACTCTGCTTGTACACCCTCTTTCCAGGCTACTCCAGCATTTGCTACCCTGGAGTTTCACTGTCAGTTTTTCAGCTGTTCTCACTCACGTTACCAGTCCTGAAATTTCTGAAATGCTCCGTGAAAGTGTCTCATCAGCTCGTTCTGCCAGGCTGCAGAACAAGCCTGACAGAATGAGCTGTGGACTTTACCCAGGGACTCTGAGGTATGCGTTTAAGAGGGAGTGAGTTTTCATCCCGCCCACTGAATTATGGGCTTGTGTGAATTAAATAGCCTGTGATAATTATCTTTGTAGTATGTTCTTAATTAGGAGGATAAAGGTAAGTGGACAGAATGATGGTATGTTAAAAAACTGAACTCTAGTTGAATAGCAAACAAAAATGAAATCCTTTCTCTGAAGTGTATTCTGAAAAAGCTGGGAGAACAGGCAACTTGTAGTTTGATGTTTTAGTTTTGTTTTCTAAAATATACTTGTTTTGATTTACATAGAATAAAGGGTGTAAAATCCATCCACTAGCACCAGGAAGATCAGGAATTCTGCTAACTAGCTGCATTCAGAAGTGTTAATTAAAAGCATCGAACTTGATACTCCACAGGGGATAAAGTTTCCAGTAAGTGAGAGGTCCCAAATCATTAATCTCTTGAAAGTACTGGATGTTGTTTCTAGAAATCATTGTTTGCCTTTTTCATGAGTCTTGCTTGCTGCAATTACCCTCTGTTTATCCTGAAAGCCAGATGGGGTGATGAGTTTGTGTGCACCTGTCTCACCTGGGATTACCCGAGGAGCACAGGCACTCCTGTCCTCTGTTGTTGGAACAGTGTCTGGGTTGTGTGCAAATTCTTAGAGTTGTTGGGATTTCTGTCACTGTGCTGGAACTCCCCGCACAGCAGAGGAGGTTGTGCAGGTGTAACACAGGTGAAGAGCAATGTTCTGCTCATCGTTTTTAATGCCGGGGGCGGGGGGGAATCACCTGTTCCTACACCTTAGCGGAATGCACGGGATCCAAAATTAGCAGCAATCTTTGGAAGTGTGTTGGCTTGGAAACCTGTGTGAGCAGAAGTCTTTGAGTGCAGTGACTGCACAAAAGGCACGCATAAATTTGAGCAAAGAAAAATGACTTTCTCTTTGAAACAGCAATTGCTCTTAATCTTTTTACAGTGCAAATGGGACAGTTAAACAGGTTTGTAAGACAGCCTGAGCACCAATGGTCGAACCTGTTTTCACTGCAAGCACAGCTTTTGGTGATGTGGTTAAATAACATAATTTACTGGGAAATCTGGATTGCGTCTCCTCTGTCAGCTCCTGCACAAATCAAATGAGCTGGCATATGAGTGGAGCTTGACCCTGCTTCTCCTGCTGGTGTTGCAGATGTGGAAGGCTACTGCAGGCCACACCGTGTCTGTCAGCCAGGATGATGGAGCTGATGACTGGGAGACTGATCCAGACTTTGTGGTATGGCTTTTGGGGTTTGCTGATCCACCAGGAGCATGTTCTGGGACAGTTCCAGAGGAACTCTGCTGGGTGGGGAATGTGTCTTGGCCAAGTAAACTGTCAGGAGCATGTCCCTGGAGTGGAGGGGAAGTGAAGCTGCTTTTCTAACACTTGTGTTCTCAGTGACTGCTGGAAGCTTTTGCTATGAGCTCTGAAATGTGCATGACTAGTGGTTTCTTTGGATTTTTAACTCTCTTTTTATGTGTGTCCTTCACAGAATGATGTGAGTGAGAAAGAGCAGCGCTGGGGAGCTAAAACCGTGAATGGGTCCGGCCACCAAGAGCACATCAAGTAAAGCAGCTCTCTTGTGAAATGTATTCATAGGCACAGTCCCAGGCCACTTTTAATCAACTCGTGATCTCAGTTACTTGTGTCTTCATAATTAAAATAAGAGTCCCTGTAGAAGACTTATTTGCCAGATTGCTGGTCTTTCAAATCCATCGATGTCTTCAGAGCTGGAATTAAGAGCAGGAAAATGGTGTAGGGACCCTTGAATCTTTCTTTGTCACTGGAAATGTGATTTTTCCTGCCTCTGTATCTGAAAAGGGCTTTTTTGTGCTGTTTTGGTGCAAGAGCCAGTAGTGCTAGGGGAGAAGCTGAGGGATCTGAGCAGCTCCATTTTGGTACTTTAGGAAACATTTAGTCACTTAATTTTTACACTTTCTTTAGAACGCTGCTACCACCAAACTCATAAAAACCCTGTCAAAGTAACAAACTGAGTTCTCTTGATGGAAAAGCAAATGAGTGCATCACAGAGGGATACGTGAAACAGAAATGAGGCATCTCCTGAATCCTGCATTTCATACAAAAAGTGTCTAGGACAGAACTTCAGAGCAGTTTTAGAAAATGTGTGATGTTGCAAACATAGAGAGATTGAACTCTGGTTACTTCAGGGATCTGTGTTACCTTCTCTATTCTGAGGGCAGTGGGGATTCCTGCTGGCTGAATTACAACTGAGGAAGCTTAAAACTCCGGTGGGAAGTGCTTAAAATACAGATTATACCTTGGGTTGCCCTTCTTTTCTTAGTCTGAACTGCCCTTAGTTCAATTCCTGTGAATTTTAGGGGATCTCTTTGGGAAGAGGAGGTGCAAGTTTCCTTACATACTTATATTTCAATACAGTACTGTCCAGAATGCTCTGTTAGAGTTAGCCCTGATACCACAGGCACTGTGTGATAAGAGATGATCCCTGTTCTTAAAAGTTGCCATTTAAATAGAAAGTGTTGGGAAGAATTTAAATTAGGACATGAGGAAAAAAATTATGTTTCAGGCTCAAATAAATTCTAGGTAAAAGATTGTTAAAATAACAAAATTCCCTTCCACATTAGTCTTAAAACCAGCAGTTTATTTCCTTTTTTTAAACAACATTTTGCAATGGGACAAACCAGAGTCTCAGAATATGAGGAAATGTTTTGTGCGCTGAAAAAATGGGAAGGGCTTGAAAAATACAAATGATCCAACTTCTAATTAAGATGATAATTTTGTCAGCTTTATATTTTGCATCTTTATGAAGTTGCTTGCTGAAACTTCCTTAGTAAAAGTTGCTGCTTCGTTGCCTTTTAAAGTATTCATCAGCTGAGGGAGAATGTATTCCAAGAGCACCAGAACCTCAAAGAGAGGGAGCTGCAAACAGGACCAAAAGCTTCTCATGGCTATGGAGGGAAGTTTGGTGTGGAACAAGATCGCATGGATAAAGTAAGTGTGGATGGGGCTTCCCTGGGAGGAAGTGACACTGAAGTGATAAGGCCTGGCCAGCACCACCCTGTGTGTGAGCTGAGCTTGTTCCAGCTTTGCTCTGGGGTGTGCAGTGACCCCACATGGTTTTCACTGATGCCAAGTCTGGAGAGGATTCCCCTGGAGTCAGGATTCAAGTTTTTAAATTTATGTTTCTAAGTGAACAAAGGGCTTGATGCATTAATAAATCCAGTATGATCTTTTTATTTGGATACTGGGCCAGCTCCTCTATGCATATAAACAGAGACTGCTAAAAAGTGAAAAAAGGATGTGCTGCTGTATTAAAATCAGAGTGCAGCTCTTGTGAACAAACTGTGAACAGTGACAAATAGTGCAAGTATCTAAAATATTGTGCTTCAATCAGATGGTAGCCTTTTATATAAGGAGTTGATGAGTGCTTATGGTACACTGTTAATTATAATTCCTAGTATAATTCCTTTAGTCATGTAATAAATAGGCATGTCAGCTTCTGAGTGCTTTCTTTCACGAGCTCTGCTAGAATAAGAATCAAAACATTTCTAAATAAGAAAGTTTTCCTACTTTATTTGTTTTCTGTATTCTTGGTAACGTGATGGCCTTAAATTTTTGCTGGATTATCATATTCTGGGGTTGACTGCTGTCCAGTTCTCAGTGGGCCTTTGAAGTAGGGTAACCTTTGAATCTGAGAAAAGGAATTGCTGAGCAGATTCAACCACCAGGCCTGTTCTGCTGCTGCTCTCTAGTGTCAGCAGTTTATCCCTCACCTGTGTCCATGGGGAAAAAGAAAGGAACAAAAGTCAGCAGTGTTTCCCATAGGCCAGAATTAATCATGGGGAAAAACATGCTGGTCATGCCCATGTGAGAGATGTTGGTGGCAGGAAGTATTCGTGATTTCTGTTTGTAATAAATCTTTCTCCCTTGTAACTGTAGTTCTGAAGCCTTGTGGCTGAGATATCTCTATTGCAGATATCTGTGCAGGTGTGCTGCTCCTAAAGCTTGGCTTTAAAGATTGGCCTTTCAGTCAGGGTTGCTGCAGTGTTGTCATGGTGCAGGGTTTTGCTGCATTTAGGGCAAAACCTTGGTGCTCAGTTAAAATGGACATTTCCATCACTCTGTGTGCTATACCTCCTGAGCTGGTGTAAAAGGTACAGAAGAGTTATGAGGGTGTTTGACTCTGAAATACAGATTACAAAAAAAATATATTTCTAAGTCTTTTCTAAAAGGGGGTTATGTTGTAATGCTTGGTGTTTGGTGAAATGCAGAAAATCCTGGTACCACCGAGATAACATCATGCTTATACCTCAGTTGGTGTAACAAAAGGGAGATCAGATAAAACCTAAAATTTTCAGAGCTTCATGTTTTCCATAAATGTAATGGGAAGAATAAAGGAAGGTGGGAGCCTTTTCTGTCACATTTCACAGATACTGAAGTCAGAACACCTGCAAAATGAACAGGAGGGTGATTGTTTCAGTCAGGAAAAGAAGGGAGCTTTTGTAATGCTTTTGAGTTAAAGTAGTGTCCTGTAATTGCCATCCTTGATCTGTTACCTGGCAGTGACTTCAGCCAGTAATGCTTTGCTTCCCTACCTGCTGGGAATGTTCTCTCCAGCCCCCGTGTGGAAGAAAAAGAGCAAACACTGTAAAATCCAAGGTTAGGTGTGCAGACACCTTGTGTCCTCAAATTAGTTCACCTTGGTTCAGCTTCCTGGCACAGGATTTCTGGTTGGATTTCTGGTGAGTAGCAGGCCAGTTCCCAGTGTTGGCACTGGGCAAGGACAAAGCATTTTTGCTCGAGGTGTGAGGCTCCAGCATCAATTCCAGGAGCTGGAAGGGCTCCCTAGCACTAGGTCAGTGTAACACTAGCAAGGGCTGTGTGGAGGCACTTCCAGGTGTGTAATTACATATCCCTGTGTCCTGCCAGTTGTGGGATGGATGGAGCTCAGCCTCTGTTCAGCTCAACTTCCAGGGCCAGGATACGGGTCTGGGAGACCTTTGGCACAGATGTGGATGCATCTCCTCGTGTTTAGTACCATTTTGCATGTGAGGGATGCCTAATTGTGATTTATGCAGGAGACTTGGGTGCCTTCCTAAAGCAATGGCAGCTGGCTTTGGTTGTATTTGTATTGTGGTACAACAGTATTGTTGTATTTGTTGCAGTCCCCTGTCAGCTAAAACAGATCCCTAAATAAATACAAGGCTGTGTGTTTCACCTGGAACTCACTTCAAATTCTGCATAAACACCATCAAGACTCCTCTGTACCTGTCTTGTATTCATTCCTGTGCTTTTGAAGTGCAAATGTAGGGCATAAAATAGTCCCCATAAAATGCAGGCACTTCCATTGCCTAGGCTGGATTGGTAGAATGACAATATCCTTGTGGAGACTTCCCAAGTGAGTAGGGATTTCCAGAGAAGTTAGTTTCGACAGGAGACGTGACGGTGATGTTGCTGCTGAGTTCTGCAGCAACAATGAAGACTCAATGTTCAGAAGGTTAGAGAGAGCTAGAAAAAGCCGTTTATTGAGACATGCCCCATCCTTTTATAGCTGGGATCGTTAAGTCTGTTCACATTGGTCAGTAGGTTAACAGGCAAAGGCTGATTGGTGAAGGAAAAGAAACAATCCTCTTACGACAAACATCACGTAGCTCATGTAGAGCAAGATAGTTTACATTCTTCTTTTTTCACTCCTTCACAGACCAGCCTGAGAAAAGTGTGAGCATGATGACCACACAGTGATGCATGTTGGTCACAAAAACTCACCCTCAGGTTGCTTGGTGCAGTGTTTTGTCTGACACACAGGACTGTGTAGAACTGCTGTCTCTGAACTTCACCTATTTCTTCCAGTCAGCTGTTGGACATGAATACCAATCCAAACTTTCCAAGCATTGCTCCCAAGTGGATTCAGTGAAAGGATTTGGTGGCAAATTTGGAGTACAAACCGATAGAGTTGACCAGGTGAGTGATTTCATCTCCTCCTGCAGCCACCCACAGTGGTTGGCTTTCTCCTTTTGTACATAAAACTGCAAAATTCCAGTGCCTAAGGATGCTGATGTGGGCTGCTCTTCCTGCTCTTTTTGAAGGTCAGCAGAAGCTAACACTGACTGTTAGGGAGATAAATTACTGTTTAAAGCAGAGTAGAAAAAGCCCTAATGGGAAGTTGAGATGAGTTGAAAAGAAAGCTGAAAAGAGATTTTAAAATACTACTTTTTTGCATTCTCTGACAAGGTCAGTGTGAATACTGTAGAATGTTTGGGGATGGTTTGTCCTGTGTCATAACATGAACTACTGGGCAGGATAATTGGTGTCCTGTTCCAAGTTGCGTGGATGTGTTCCATCCCTGCATGGAAGTGCTGGATTTCTGTCACACTGAATTGCTGTACCTGGCAAGGCCAGACTGGAGTGTGCTGCTGGTAGAATTTGCCTTGGCAAGGGAAGACAAAACCCTGGCCATGCATTACCATGTAAATGAATATGGCCCATAAGTTAAAGAGGTGTTTACGCCCCCAGCTCAGAAGGTCAGAGCAGTGTGGAAAGACACAGGAACTTGCCATGCTCTATGTCCACTGAAGTGCGTGCAGTTTTTCTCCTAATGCCTAACTCTGTCACACTTGTAATTTTATTTCTCTTCCAGTCAGCTGTTGGGTTTGAATATCAGGGCAAAACTGAGAAGCATCCCTCCCAAAAAGGTAAAGTGGGGAGGTGGTCACCTTGGTGGGCACATTTTCTATAAAAAATAGAGTAGATTCTTCCACTGTATGGGAAGTACCGCCTTTAGCGAGACCCCTGTATTACATTCTCCATGAATGAAATGGTGGGTTTGGTGGAACGGGGGAGGAAAAAATGGATTTCCTGGCAGTTTCATGAGCTGATGAGGTTTTAAGACAAGGAAATAGTAGGTCATCGGGAGTCTCGTTTATCGTTCTGAAGTGAGGTTTAAGGACCTGTCAGGAAGACTGCGAGTTCTCTTTGCTGTATTGCACCCTGTTGGAAATAGGGAAAAAATTTAAAGGGAACCATTATAAGCTATTGGACTGTCGCTTATCTTGTGTTTAAAATTAAGCTGAATTTTATGTGCTCAAGCATTCATAATACTTCAGTTCTGAAATAACTTGTTTTTCCTCTCAATTGCTAGGCTATGCTGTATCCATGACAAGTTGCCTTCATGCTGTTTTTATTGTGCTTTACTCTCAATGCAGACTACTCAAGTGGTTTTGGTGGAAAATACGGAGTACAGGCTGACAGAGTGGACAAGAGTGCAGTGGGGTTTGATTACCAGGGGAAAACTGAGAAACACGACTCCCAGAAGGGTGAATAGACACACATGTTAGCAGGCTCCTTCCCTGGTGCTGTAGGCACTGCCCATAGGTTATGTTGTAAAATACTAATGTTTTACACCTCTTGCACTCCTAACCTGCTGAAAGGTAGCACTGTGTAAAATTTACATTGCTGAAAACCTCAACTTCTGAAAAAAATAAGCCAACAAAAAAACCCCTAAAAAGATTCTGCCTGGTTTTAAGGCATGGTCCCGGGCACACAGGTTTGTCTGGAGGTTTTTTACAGCTCCTTTTGAAAAGCTGCAAATCAAAGTACTCAGACTGTGAGCAGCTTAACCGCCACAGACAAGTGCTTCTAAAAGAATCAGCTGTTTGTAGATTAAAACACTTAGCACTGTTTAGAATTAATATTGTGTTGCTGCTCAAATATCCAGGCATATCTGATAAAAAATCGACCATTTTATTGGAAAATGACGACATTTTTGCCATCTGTTTTCTGTTTATCCCAGAGAAATATTTGCACTCTAAAACGCTGACCAGGAGCAGGGGGTGTTTAAAAGCATCCAGGCTGTTGCTGACATGGGTTTTGAAGTTCACTTTGCCATAAGTGTCTTCAGAATTTTACCAAGGAGTCAGGCAGCTGAACTGCTGGTATTGCCCAGCAAAATGCTATTTTATTTTCCATCCTGGAGAGTGTGTTCTAAAGGATTTATGACTTCAGTGTCTGAAATCAAGTTTAACTGCTGATGTCGGTGCTTTTTAAAAAACATGATGCAATGCTAGCAGCCCTGATTATCACAGTTCCTCAAAGTGATGGTTTTGTTGCTGAACACCTACAAACAAAACTCTTCCCTCTTATCTCTAGATTATTCCAAGGGCTTTGGTGGTAAATACGGTGTCGACAAGGACAAAGTGGATAAAAGTGCTGTTGGCTTTGAATATCAAGGCAAAACGGAAAAACATGAATCACAGAAAGGTTTTTATTATCTTCTTTAAAAATAGTAGCTCAGACCCTTTTAAACCTGGGGAAAATACTTCATGGAGTTTTTTTTTGGGTTGGAGTTTTTAGTTTGTTTGGGATTTTTTTGGTGTTAAATGTGTGTTTGCCCCATGTGTGTGCAGATTTGGGATCCCCTTAAATGAGTGAATGTATTATTAACAGGACAGCTCATCCCCTAACATATTCCTGTTTTTTTTAATTAAATGCAGTTTACAGCTACAAATTGCAATAATGTTTTCTGAAAACTTCGCAGATTATGTAAAGGGCTTTGGAGGCAAGTTTGGCGTGCAGACAGATAGACAAGACAAATGTGCCCTTGGCTGGGACCACCAGGAGAAGGTGCAGCTGCACGAGTCCCAGAAAGGTACATCAGCTCTTAGTTCCTTGCTGTTCTTTCTGCCTGCCCTCATTTTGACCTCCCGTTGCCTGTGTGAGCCATGCCCTGGTGTCTTGGGCACAGCCTCCCAGGAGCTGATGTGAGGCTCCTTTCCTGTGTCTGAATTTTGCTGTCACTGGTTGAACTGGTGGCTGCAGAGCAGCTTTGGCACGGCTGACACCCAGCCCCTCAAAGTCCAGGCTCAAGGCTAAATTCTCCCTTTATGAGCCTGCAAGTATGCTGGATTATTTTCATTTTTCACTTGAGCTGTGCAAACCACAGGTTAGAGGTTTTCCACAAATAAACTTTCCCTTCTGGATTTTGTTGTGTACATCCCTATTTCCCTGCAGGAAGAGTCTAAAACCAAATGCTGTTCTTTTTCCTGGCCTGTGAGGTACCTATTCCTGTGAAATACTTGGTGTCCAGTAAAAATACAACTTGCTGTAAAATGCAGCTGTTGCTCCTTGGTCCTCTGCCTGTCACTGGTCAGACTTAAAGAAATTAATATTTTTTAAGTAATGAAATTAAAACTATTCCTCAAAATATTGTTTTGTTGGGTGCTCCAGCAGATTTGCTGTGAGAGTATTACCTGAACTCCTTATTTTCTGTGCCATCCCTCATTTTATAACGCATATATATATTTATATATATGGCTGCTCCCTAGGCAGCAATAGGGAATGATCACCTCTTAGCTGAAGCCTTTTCTCCCTCAAGCTTTGTGACAACAGGAATATTCCTCCTTCCTTTAAGGAATATCTGGAGGGTGGTCTCTGTGGAGCCCATCTTCACACCTCTTTAAAAGTCAGCTCTCTGTAAAAATGTTAACCACACTGATGAAAGAAGCTCATTTGATTCTGTTGTCTGTTTTGGTGTTTATTGTTTATTCCGTTGTATCTTTTGTTGTTTTGTTTTGGTGAACAAATTACCTATGTGCCTGTGTTCATACCTTTGATCAAATGCAAATGCATTATGCAGTATGGATGAAAAATGTTGAGAAATGCTTTTTTTCTGTGAGTTCAGAATGGTGCTCTTATTTATATCTGATAAATCATCACAAATTGAGACTTTTCAATTTACAGAAAGTAAATATATCTTAAAGTAAAAATATCTTGAGATTTTTTTTTCACCATCCAAAATTGCTGATAATTGAAAATGTTGCAAAAATTGTTTTGAGTGTATCTGACTAAACTTCTTTATTTCCTTGCTTTGGTTTTAATGTATCCCATGTGGTTTTTCAGACTATAAGAGTGGTTTCGGAGGGAAATTTGGTGTGCAGACAGAAAGGCAGGACCCATCTGCTGTGGGGTTTGATTACAAGGAGAAACTAGCCAAGCATGAATCTCAACAAGGCACCGTTTTCACTTGTTACTTTCTTACCAGTGCAGCCACTTCTCCCGCAGTCTGAAATACTTTTCTGAGTAGATCAATGCCAGGAATGTGCAGACATTTTCTTGCGCTTCTATTCTTCTGTGATCCAGCAGTTTTCTTGATTTTACCCTTAAAATATTGCCTCAAGCAAGCCTGTGTTCAGGAAACCTCCAGTGTTTAGTCAACAGCTCTGCAAAATCCTGAATTAGTTAATAGCTGTACATGTAGTGTGATAATAATATTATTGTTAGTATGATATTAATGAAGTCAGCTTTAGAGACTAAATAGAAAGTTTTGCCTGGGTAAATTGGTGGAAAATATTCAGATAATGACCATGCATGTAACCATTAACAAGCTGTTAATGTAAAGCTGTGGCAAGATAACTTTAAAATTATTGTAGTCTTTGAAAGAAGCAGGGAATGTTTGTGGTTCTTGGGTGAGCAAATGCTGTTGTAATGCTCTGTTTATTCATTGTGAAATAGTTGGGGTACTACCCATGAATTCCTGGTTTTTCCGTTATCTTAAAGTGAGGAGTCTGGAGCAGGAAAAAGTAAGTGTAGTATATTTATTCTGGCTGAAAATACATACAAAGCTGAAGAAAATGAGGTTGTCCATTGATAGCTGATGTTTTCCTTTGCTGTAGTGCTGCACATTAAGACTTCCAGAGCCCGAGTGCAAGAACTGCAATGGCTGGCAGGCAGAGCCAGTGTTTTGGGGGCTGAGAGGAGAAGGGATTGTATTCCAGGGATGGATAGGAAACATGGACAGTGTAAAAGCACATTCCTGCAGCTCTCTGCCACCACAGAGGTGTTTTTCCAGCCACACACTCTTGCTGCTGCTGTTGTGTGGCTCTGGTGCTCCTCAGACATTCCCGTGAGAGCAGAAACCCCTTCTTGTCTGGGTTTGTTTGTTGTTTTTATCAGTGTCACTGGTGAGTGAATTTGGGAATATGACAGGTGCTTGAGGGCATCACCAGCTGGGAGGAAGTGTATGCAACTCAGGGCTGTTGTGGGATAGCACAGCCACCCCATTTCTATGCTGGTGAGCTGCTTTAGGCAGCTAATGCTGGCCTGTGCAATTGCCCCTGTGTAGAGCAGGAGTTACCACCAATGCCTTTAATATTCATCAGCTGAGTATCACAGCCAAACCCACTGGAATGAGCAATTTGTTAAATTTTGTTGCCATTCACAAAGAGGAAAAAAAAAGCCAAAAGCCTGTGGTCACCGAAGACTTCTTTGAGCAAAGCAAAATGGCTCAGGCTCCGTGATTCCTGCAGAGGGCCCAGAATTGATGCTGTCAAAGGCTATGTTATGGAAGTGATGCATCAGGAGGGCTTCTCCCTTACTCCTTGCTTGATACCTGACTAATCCTCAGCTTCGTGGTTACTCAGGGAATGCATGTGGCCCACAATCTGTCATCTGCTGCTGTTCCCGAGGGCTCCTGGGCTTCTGTGTCCTCTCTGCATCAAAGCCAGGTTGCATTTTCTCTGGTGGCTCTGCATGCAGCTGAAATGGCTCTTTGCACCTGAGGTGACTGTTTGCTTTTGGCAGCAAGGTGGGAGGGGCACCCAACTCCCTGCTCTGACCTTTTTTGTCCTGCTTTAGATTACTCTAAAGGATTTGGAGGGAAGTACGGTGTCCAGAAAGATCGGATGGACAAGGTAAGTTGCTTCGAAGAACCATGACTTCTGACCATGCAGAACAGCCTGGTTAGGTCTGCACTGCCCAGCCCTCTATTTCTGGACACTTCTCCAGTCTCAGGGCAGAGTTTTGTGCTTTTCTAAGCCTTCAGAAAGGAAATTTTTACACACAGAACTGATGCCAGCTTATGTGGATTAGAACAGGAACAGCTACACAATATATGTTCATTGCCTTGTTTTTAGTTCTGATGAGTCACTCATAAACTTTTTAATTAGTAGAATTTTGATGTGTTTAGAACTGCTCCTGAAGATTAATTCTTTCTAGCTTGACTTGCAGAAACGATTATTCTGTTTGTAAAGTTTTGGTCCTTCCTGATTTGGTTTTGATATTCTGCTAAAAGCCTTAAGGACAGTATCACAGTAAAATATCTCAGACTGAGTCTGTGTGAATGTCTTCATGAATTTGTGGGGGTTTTCATGTGTATCCTTTTTGTCCTTACTGATAGAATGCAGCAACTTTTGAAGATATTGAGAAACCAACATCAACTTATCAGAAGACCAAGCCAGTAGAAGCTGGTAAGGCATTGGCCCCAAGTCCTTTCTTTGGCGGTGATAATGTCTAAAGTCCTGGGATATTGAGTAAGGGTCATCCAGAGAGACCTGCTGTATTTGCAGTTCCTTAGCAACCTCAGATACTCTCCCTCCCTACTTTAGAGGTTGCTTTGCTTTGTTCCAGTTTGTTTTTTTCTCTTGAGGCTCATCAGAATTAAGGAAGGGAGAATAAAAAGTGTGAGAATAAGGAAGGAATAAGGGAGAATAAACTGTGCAGGGTAGTGCTGGTGGCTGTACCATGAAGGAAGAGGGAGGAGCATGTCAGGTTTTTTGGAAGAGAAATAAGGTGCGCAAGGGGTTTGAGCTGGGAAGGAGGAGGAAGAAAGAGGAGTAGAAGGAATTCTCTGACTGAACTAAGAGCTCAGAGGGTAGAAAAGCAGAAATTTGTAGCAAAAACTCATTCCAGGCTACTTTTGTATAGAACCTGAGACATTATTTGACTTGATTTCTTTTGCATGTTACAGTTGCCAATAAAACAAGCAGCATCCGAGCTAACTTTGAGAACCTGGCCAAGGAGAAGGAGCAGGAAGACCGAAGGAAGGCAGAAGCTGAGAGAGCTCAAAGAATGGCCAGGGAGAAGCAGGAACAGGAGGAGGCTCGAAGGAAGTTGGAGGTCAGTAAGAATCAAGTCCTTTTGGAGCAGCCTGGTTTCAATGCAATGCTGGGAGAGAAGGGAATCTTTGAGAAAAGGTTCCTTCTTCCCAGCTGGCCTTTAAAGCTCAAAATGTGTGTTTCTGCCTGTGCTTCAGCTGTGTTTGACTCCAACCTGGCCTTTTCCTCCTGTACTTCTGCCTTTTGGCAGCCCCACATTACCTTTGGGCACGGAGGAGCTCATGAGGGAGGGACTTTGTGGTCTCCAGAAGGCCCTGCATGTTCAAGAAGTTTAACTCCTTGGTGAGAGCTGGTGATGCTGTTCTTTTGGGATCAGTGTTTTGAGAGATGGAAGTGGTATAGCACATGGCCAGGAGATTAGAGGAAGATAATCTTCCAAATGTTAATTGAATCTTAGTTAGGGAATTAAAAGAATTGACTTTGCATTGGCATAGGTAAAAGCTTTGTGGTTTTTGTGTTCTTCATAAGCAAGATAATTCCAGGACGTGTTTAGTCAGAAACTGCATCTTATCTGCTTTATGGAATTTGCATATTAGTTTGTATTAGAGGAGACTAAGGCTTGATGTAATTAATTTGTTTTAAGAGTACAAAGGAGTGCCTGGTAGGCTGTCTTCCTCTAAAGTTATTACTTTTATTTTTTGTTTTTCCTTGTTTCCCCTTTTTCTCTCAGCTTATCACCTATTTGCCTTATGGTATCACGATGTGCAGTGCGAGCATATGTTCACTGCAGAAACGTATCACGAACTGAATGGGAGCTCATCTTCTGTACATCATTCTAATGCTGCCTTTCCTACATGTGGACTTTTAATACCTTCCCCCAAACACTCTCGGGGTTTATTTACTGTGCTGGAGAAAAGCTGGGAGAGGAAGAGGTCATGGAATTGTTTGGATTGGAAGGGACCTTAATTGCTCTGTCTTCTTTTTTTAATTACTTTGTTGTCTCAGAAATTACATTCTTTCTCTACTGGTATTTTTGCTGTAAGTGTGGGTTAAATCCAAGCCATTTTGCTGGATTTTCCTTGTTCTTCATCAAAGATTCTGTTGCCTGGACACATTTGAAGTTTTTTTTCCCCAAAGCTGGTATTTAAATTTCCCCATAACCAGATGATTAATGTTCTTACAGCCTGAACATCTCCATGGTTAATTGTGGGATTCTGCAAACACAGAGAGGGAGGGGATGAAGTTGAGGGGAACTGAAAGGTCTCTGCTGGCACTGCCTCTTGCTCCTAAGCTGAGCAAGGGAAGGGCCGGGATGTGATCCACACCATCCCCAGAATAGTGCAGGGGGAGGGATGGACTCTGACTGGAGTGAGCTTCATTTCTGCCAGTGAACTTCTTCACACAAAAGGATAAAGCCTCACTTCCAGAGGATATATGGACCTCCCACAGTGGGAATGTACATATGGACTGCATTCCTTCCTGACCCCTGGTTACTGGTAATCGTCATTCTGGTTTACTTTTCACAAATTTTTTTCACAGCCAAGGAGTGCTCAGGGAGCTCTTCTTTGATGCCTGGGGTTGAGTCAATGCTGCCTTACAATTTCACTATGCTCTGCTGCCTTGCAAAAAAAGGCAGGATGCTCTTTCACATGGAGCATTTTACTGTGGAACAAAACCCCGCCTGAGGGGAACTGTGCAATTTAAATGTTTTATGGCAGTTATGCTGTGTCTATCCTAAACTATAATCTGGATTGCAGACCCATTTTCTAGGACAAATTAGTCAAACTGTTGCCATGTTTGCCATCATTAATGGATTCATACTGCCTAATTTGTCCCCAAACTTAGGTTTGACTTCTAATACTCACTTTGTTGGTGCCTTTTTATGTTTTTTATCTGTAGCACAGGATTTAAAAGTGAGGGAGGGTTTGCATCAGGAGAGACTTTTTCCAGAAAGCACAGCACTAAGCTTTGAATTTTCTTCAAAGCTGGCTCTGCTCTCAAGACACACTTTGCTTTCTTTGTTAGATGTGTTTTTTTCTGAGCCATGATGAGCAAAGGAAATGAAGAATTTTTTGCAACAGAGTCCTACCACTACATCTCTGTACTGCCATTTCTCTTGAGAATCCTCTGGGATGTTACAGCTTCGTGGGCCTAAACTACTGGAGTGCACAGATTCCCATCGCACACATTCTCTCCTCTTTTTTTCATTGAGGAAGACAGTTTGGCTCTGGATTCATGTTTTTCTTTTCCCCTGTGGTAAAGAGAGGCAAAATGAAAGTTACCTGTTGAAATAATTACTTTGTTTTGTGTCATGGAGCAACGTGGCATTTCTTGGACTTCTGTGTCCTGGCTCCCTAATGCGTGCCTTTCCAGTGATTGTGGGATTGCCCTGTGATTCACAGGTGGGATGGCACAGCATGAAACACCTGAGTGCCAGAACAGATCCACTTTCTTTGTGTCGCAGAACACAAAAGCAATACTGCTTTTCTACCACATCTCTTAACTCCTCTGAACATTGGAATCCTGACTGTCACTGTACAGACCCACTTTTGTCTGAACTGTTCAGTCCTTTGCCTTGGCAGGATGTTTTGCAGACCTGCCAGAGCTTGCAGGACCATTTCTCATCAAAAGGGGTTCATCAGTTGTGCACCCAGAACATGTGTGGTCTTCAGGTTCTTTAAACTCAGGCTGAAATGGGACATGAGGCCCAGCCAGCTGATGACCAGAATGAATACACTGAGCACTAAAACCCTGCACCTCTTCTGGAGATGGGCCAAACAACTCTGAGGCTCTGTTTTTAAACACAGGCATTGCATATGTGCCATGGGGGTTTTGTTTCTTCCCTTTTTTCCCTTCTACTGTACTGCATTTCTGTGCTGTGCTTGGCCCAGCCAGCCCAGTACTCCTGTGACCACAACAGCCCACTGCAGGCTATGCTGCCTGTCCTTCCTTCCGGAGGGTTGTCTCCTGGTCGCCTCATCAGTGACCAAACTGCACTGAAGTTTTCCTTTCTCCTGGATTTAGGAGCAAGCTAAAGCCAAGAAGCAGACCCCACCACCCTCTCCTGTCATGCCGGTGGCAGAGCAGAAGGCGCCCTCCAGCCCAGTCTATGAGGTTTGTTGGGATCCCCTTTGGGATATGGGCTTGGATCCTGAGCAGGGAACCTCTTCACAAAGCCCTGACACAGCTCCCGTGTCTTCTTGCAGGATGCAGTTTCCTACGAAGCAGGATCAGCCCTCAAGAGCTCCAGCCCATCCTGCCCTGCTGCCCAGGAGTCAGAGGCTGACTACAAAGCAGCACAGCCAGACTACCAGGAAGCCGTGAGCCAGCGGGAGGCAGAGTACGAGCCAGAGACTGTCTATGAGGTGGCAGGAGCAGCAGACCACTACCAAGCAGGTTTGTGTCTCACAGGAAATCCTTTAGGATAAGGTTTATTTCCTGGTGCAAGAGCTTAATGAGCAGCTGTGCTGATAGCACAGTGTCCTGGTTTGCTAAACTCTCAGTCTGATGAGACTTTCTACATTCCCCACTAACAGACTTTAATTAGGAAATTAATAAATGGCTGCAGCAAGGTGTTGAAGTTAGTAAACTTTTGTGAGATATGTTGGAGTAATTACAGTGCTCTCCAGGGTCTCAGTTCAAAAAGAAATTCAGGGGTAATGATTCCCACCCCATGGAATGTAGCTCAACATGAGAAGAAAGCACCAAGCTGGAGATTAAACGTGCGCCACACCAGCAAAAAAAATCCAATCAACAGTCCTTGGAGTTTGAAATTGATGTGTTGGGTTCTGTGCCTGTGAGGGAGTGGAGTAGGGATCTGTGAAACTGCAAGAGTAAGAGATTCTTTTGAATTCCTGGGTTTTTTTCTCACCTCCTATGTTTACTAAATAAACTGTGAAGGATGAACCTGCTCTGGTACAAAAATCTGAGAATTTTAAACAGGCCTCTTTCTGCCCCTCCCAGGATGTACCACTTGTATTAATTATTCTCTTACACAGTGATCTTGGGCTCAGGTGTCCTGTCACATTTTACAGAAGCAGTACAGGGCTGATTGGTTTTATGTAGTCCTGTACCCAATATCTCTTGTAAATGCTTCTTTTCATGCTTCAGCTGTGTGTGATTGAGCAAAAAAAGTCCATGCAGAAGGAATTGCAGCACTGCTGAAATCTAGCATGGGTTGTTGCCTGCTCCCTGAGTGGGTTAGTAATGCAATTGAAGGAGAAGCACAACAGAAAGAACTGAGGATGATAATGTACTTCATGTTTTAATTATTTTCCTCTGCTCTCTTCAGAAGAAAATGCATATGATGAGTATGAAAATGAACTTGGGATCACAGCCATAGCCCTTTACGATTACCAAGCTGGTGAGCAAAGCTCTTGTTTTCACCCTTTTGCTTTGAAAACTCTGTTTGCATGAGATAAATCTGGGTTTTTCCTTTGCCTTTTTATGTCTCTTATGGTGGCAAATGAAAAGTCAGGGATTTGGGGGTTTAACAAGACCACAGATTGAAAATTACCAGGTGCTGTTTGTGGGAATGGTGGGATTTTCCAAAAAGCTCTTTCACCCGAGTGCTGGGGCTGGGGCTGTTGTGAGCCCTTGGCTGTGTGAGTGCTGACCCTGCTGGGCTCTCCCTGCAGCGGGGGACGACGAGATCTCCTTTGACCCCGACGATATCATCACCAACATCGAGATGATCGACGACGGCTGGTGGAGAGGGGTCTGCAAGGGCCACTACGGCCTCTTCCCCGCCAACTACGTGGAGCTCAGGCAGTAGGGACTCCTGCTGCTGTTCATGCCTTAATTCCCCAGCCCACACACCACTTCACACACTGCAGACAGGCCACAAGGCTTTCCTGAGGATGGAGGGGGTATATGAATATGGCTTTTATATTTAATACTTTGCTGATGCTTTTTAAAACGTTTATGCCACAGAAATCGCTAATATATTGTAATTACTCGTCTTTCACCAAGGCTCTTGGGATTTATTTTCATCTGGAAACATTTCTTCTCTACCAAATTAGCCAAGCCTTTTGGAGGACAGGTAGCTGTCTGCTGTAATATTGCATGTTTTACTCCTAGGTGAGCAGATTTAGTCAAGTGTTCAAGCCTAGTTAGTCTTCCACTAAGTGTTTGCAGCTGAGAAGGTCATGGCTATGCAGGCTGTTTGCATTTCCACCAGGTAGGGAGGACTGGGGAGGTGCAGAAGTTTGGGGTTTTTTATCTTTTCTTTTTTTTCCTTTCTTTTTTCTTTCCTTTCTTTTTTCTTTTCCAGGTAGTGCTTGAAAAAAAACAAAATGTTTGAAAGTTACAATTAATGGCAGTTAATCAAATACTGTCCAATATTTATGGAATGTTAATGTTATGAAGGAAACAGTCTGGTACTTCCTCCTTCTCTTTTACAGTGGAGTTCCTTGACTCTTGAATTAATTTTTTTTTCTTCTTTTTTAATTATTTTTTCTTGGTCCTGCTTCTCCTGCTCGTGTTACCCCAGAGGAGGGCTGCAAACTCTAGCATTGATTGTTCTGAATTCCTTCACTCTTGTTTTTGCTTGACCCTCCTCTTTTCCCAGGAAAACTTGGAAAAGTTACTGTGCAAATGTTAAGTCACCCAAGGAGATTCTTGCTTGTTCAGAAGGAAACTGGCATCCAGATCTGCAGGAATATTCCCATTGCTTTAAATGGGAGGAAAAGGGGGGGGAAGATGGGATTGCAGTTGTACTCTGGGTGCAGTGCATCTGTGCTCACACAAGGAGGGAAGGGCCTGCTGTGCAGTAGCAACATTTTATGGAACCATTTTTGAGTCAAGGAATGTTAATCATTGGACTTAAAACCCATGTAAATTATCTCCATTTTTAAACCAGACAAGAGACTTTTTTTGTATGTTCAACAGAAACTCCCAGTACTGTTCTACTAAACAGCACAATTAAACCTGTTTGGTTTTTGATTTTTTTTTTTTTTGCCAAAACTGAAATTCTTGTTGCTTTAGAAAGCTGACCACTGCAGATTTAGGGTCCCTACCAAAGACAACAAGTTGCAGCCAGTAGTGCACGTGTTCAGTGTCTGTACTGTCTGTTTCCACCTTCTGATCAAAAGGAAAATGGCAAAACACCAGCCAAGAAGGAATGAATGTCACGTGTGTGTCGTGGTTATTGTTACTATTTTTTTCTCCTTTCCATGATCTCATATCTGTGTTGTACTTGCATTACTAGGGTTGGGTTTTATATGCAGTTTATTTTATCCAATTTTGCATAAAACACCTCATAGGGATATGATTTTTGTAAATTAAATATTCAATAAACTTTTTGAACCATTTGCATGGAATTTTTTTTTTATTATTTTCTTTTGAAAAATTTCAGCATCAGACTCAGCTTTGTCTTTTGTTTTATGTGCTTGTTACTTCTGCTGAAAACACCAGTGGGCTGAAGAGTTTGTGGCTGCTCCTGAATTTTGGGAAGCTAGTGGCAGCAAGGTTGCACACACAGATGTGGGTTACATCAAATAAACGTTTCCGTCCCTTTGAAGCTGTGGTGCTCTTGTTTGTGGCAGGGTGGGTCCTTCCCAAAGCTTTGCTCCTCTCAGTCCTGCCGGCAGGAAGGTCTTGCCTTGCTGTCCAGTTTTTACAGTTCCAGCCCTGAGCTTCTCTGGGATGTGCCTCTGGAAACACCGAGGAGGAAAATCCCAGCAGCCTTTTTTTGATTGTTTAATGCTGATGATGGTTAATGCTACTTGTTATCCATGGATTGCCTCACCTCATGGAGATGGCTGCATGGAGTGGAGAAATTCTCAGTCACGAGACAGCTGTGGCTGTCCAGTCTGCTCTTGGCTGTTGATTTTTAATTTAAATAGATTTTCAATAGCAAAAATCAACCAAACCAGGTCTCTCTCTCTCTTTNAGAGGAGCAGGAGTCAGGGGAAATCACCAAGTGAAGCACAGGGAGCACCCCTGAGACAATCCAGTCTGTACCGACAGCTTTTCCAGTGCAGCCCAGGAATGTTGAATACTCCAAGTCAGCTCCTGCTGGGGTGAAGTTCAAGAACTCTTCCCCTTGCTGCAGGCTTTTCGTTGTTAGAAAGGGGTGTGGAGTCTCTACAACTCAGGCTACAGTAACATCCATATCTATCATTGGGATGCTGATGGCATGGTGCTGGATTTATATTAAATTTGAAGAAGCAGCTTCAAATTCCTCTCACGTTGAGCACATTTCTACAGGAGCTGCTGCAAAGTCTTGTGGGGAAAGTGAGACATTAATCCATGGGCAGAGGAGAAGAGCAAGAATCGATTGATCTTGAGGCCAAGTGTAGAGTACTGCCCTGGAATGCCTCCTAAAAGGGAATTTGGATTGATCAAAGTATTTCACTTGATAGATTTGTCCCAGGATCTTGGAAGCTGGGACAGAAAAAGAGGCACTACATCTTCCACTGCCTGGGAAGTGCCTCACACACAGCAAGGCAACCCTAAAAGGAAGAGCGTGGTGCTCTGGTACAACTTCCCCAAAATGGTCTAATGGCCAAGTGGAGTCAGGCAAAATTGATTAAATAATTACTTTTAAGTAGCCAAAAATTTAAAATCAGCCATTTCAGCTACTTCTAGCAGAATTCCAATTTAAAAAAAAAGAAAATGATCTTTAGAGAGTTGGGCTCACATGACTTCTGAGGCCAGTGTTTGCAGTTCCTGATGCCAGGTTTTGGCTTCTGGAAGTTTCAGGCAGCACAGCAAAATGCACTGTGACAGAGAATTGAAAGCTAATCAAGATTTGTTAATTCTATGTCCTGCAAACTCCAGAGCATGAGTCCTAAGTGAGGAATAAACATCAGGCTAACAGCAAGTCAGGAGCTGGGGCATTGCTGGGAATCCCATTTATTTGGATTTTAAGAGGTCTGAAAGGCCTAGAGAAGCTTTGGTGAAACTGTGTTTTCCCTTCCTGCCTCCCCAGTCCCGTAATTATTGTCACCAGTAATTACTAGCCTTTCTTTGAAAGCAAAGCACAGACAGACTGACCATGGGTAGGTCAGCAGGAGTACAAAGACAATTCCCAAAACAGCCTTTTGTTGGATCTTGGTCGGGGATCAGCATTGGCTGAAGCTTTGGAAGGGAGGGAGCTGTTCCCTGCCAGATCCTGAGGCAGGAGCAGCTCTTTGCTCCCTGGATGGGTTCTCCCTCCCCGGCACCACTCAGAGCTCTTGTGTTCCACACCAGAGCCAGGGGCAGCCAGGTCACCCCAAATAAAACAGGGGAAGTGCCTCTGTAGGCAAGATTAGCCAAGGGAGGAATGCAGGAGGGTCAGTTCTGCAGCCAGGTGTCCTTCCCCAGGTGCTGGCTGTCCTTTCCTTACTCAGCTTCCCCTGAGCAATGTGTGCTCCTTTAATCAG
This sequence comes from Phainopepla nitens, assembly GCA_013400175.1. Lineage (NCBI taxonomy): Eukaryota > Metazoa > Chordata > Aves > Passeriformes > Bombycillidae > Phainopepla > Phainopepla nitens. Next base: position 369,677 of record VXBQ01004805.1, read on the forward strand.
GTGCTCATTTACCCTTGTCCTGCTCCTGCCACTCGTTGGTATTGGTGCCACATCCCCGCTCCTCTGTGCCAGGCAGTTCTGGACACCGGCACATCCCAGCCTGGGAAGAAGCTCGAGTTCAAGATCAATTATTATTGAAATGATGTAGAATTGTTCAATTATTTAAAAGCCACATGGATGTGGCACTTGGGAACATGGTTTGGTGGAGGGCTTGGCAGTTCATGAGGGAACTTATGGGTGAACTAAGGGATGATCTTAGAGGACTTTTCCAACCTAAACAATTTTCTCATTATTCCCAGGCACACAGAGTGCTGCTACAGTTCCTGGAAAAATACAAGCTACCATCTTACCCTGAATTCATCTGTATGGCAGCTACAAAATAAATTAAAATTCCTTATTGACCAAGCCTCTTATGGCTCTGCCTCCTCTGTGTTTGTACAATAGTGCAGAAAACTTTTACGTGGTCAGCAAAGCACTGATTAAAATAAAGGCCATCAAAATCTCAGACTCAAACATAGCCTGGGAGTACTGCAAGTTGAGAACAAGATTTCTCTACTGAATATTGGGTGTTAATCCCAGTGCAATCTGGAAACAGATCCTCCAGAGAGTTCATTCTGAGTTCTGCTGCTTTTAAAATTGCATTGCTGCTAATTTGTACTGAAATCACCTTTTCCTTCTGTAAAGCCCAGATATCAGTCTTGGCCTTCAGCTTTTGTAGCTGATAACTGCAAACAAATCCAAATGTTCTTGTGTTTAGATTGGGTATTGTGACTGGAAATATGGAATTTCATCTATGCAGGAAGAACAAGAGATCAGTCAGGAAAAAAAAAGTGTACTGAGTATTAAAAAAAAAAAAAAGGCAGTGTACAGCAAAAAAATTCAACAGTTTTTAGACTTAAACCCCAGACACGCCAGGGCTTATTTCTGGGGGAGGTTTTATTTGAGCCTCCATTTACAGTGCAGGGATAAAACTGAGTCTTGTAATAAACCCAAGAACCTCAAGTAATGAGATAAAACTTGAGTTTTCAGTAGTGCAAGTGAGCAATATAATAAAATATTTGTGGAGTCCACTGGTGTCCTGACAGGTGGCCCTGTTGTCCTTTAGGAGACAATGAATCAGCCATAACCATGTGTTTGTTTCTGTTTTTTTTTAATGAATATTGGTTTTGCCTTTAAAATCTCTGAAATTCCTCACAGGGTTTTTTACTGTGGTTAATTAGACAGTTTTTTTCCAGTCTGACAGAGCATCCTTACTTTAGAACATTTCCTTTATCTGTTATTTAATGATGTAAAAAAAAAAAAAGAAGGAAATGCTTGTGTTTTGGTAAAGATTTTAGGCCTTATAAATTGCTATAAATTTTCTGCTGTCTGAGTAAATCCCCCAATGATCTTTAGCTGTTTTCTTTCTTTCTTTAAAAAAAAAGAACAAAACAGGCCATGAAAACAAACAGAACCTGAAGGCAAGGACTAAATGGCACTTGTTAGCAGGAACGCTGGGGCCTGTTCAAACTTAAATTTAATCCCTAAGGAGCTGCAGGTCACTATTTTATTTTATTTGTTTTATTGCACCTATTTTGTGCTGGCAAGAAGATGGAAATTTTATCTTTTCTGAGCAAACTTTTGCCCCTTTTCCCTGGAGTTTGTTAATGCTGCAGCCAGGATTTAAGTTTGGCATCTTTAAGGTGCAATGTCCCAGGTTTTCTTTCTCTACTCCAGAGCTTCATCAGGTGCTTCAGTATTGCTGTAATTAATAGTTTTCAATAGAATCATAAAACCCTGGAATGGTCTGAGTTGGGAGAAACCTTAATACTCATCTCATTCCCTTTCCCTGCTGTGGCAGGGATGATTTCCACCAGCCCAGGCTGCTCCAGGGAAGGGGCTGGGATCCCTCCATCCCGTTTTTCTCAGCCCACAGCTCTGGCAGAAGAGTTCACAAGCAGGTGCTCCAGGATAAATTGTGTGCTGTGAAGAATAAATCCCAGGCTGTTTCCTGCAGGACACTATTTGACCCCAGCACAGCCCCATTCTCCTTCCCATCTGGGCTCCCTCCCGGTTTCCGACCTGAATCCATCCCCAGCCGGTGTAGGTTATTCCAGCACCAACATCCCCTTCAGTGACCCCTCTCCCCTGGCAGTTCACCCCTCATGTGAGGGGAAAAATCAGACACCTCTCTCCTTCCAGCGTCCCATTTTATGGTTGAACGGAGCGAGTCCTTCCTAGCCCTGCCCTGAGCCCCACTCCCAGCACAGCAGCTCATTCCCACCCTTATCCTGCTGGTCCCGCTTCTACTGAGCTCCTGTGAATGCCCTCAGCTCCTGATATTGATTGAGATTTATTCCCTGTTCAAATTTCCTTGCCTTTTTTTGTGACTGGGTATTATGCACAACTTTGCCATAGCCAAATTTCTCTTATTCCCTGTCCCCTCCGACAGAGCGGTCCTGTGGAATTCCTGGTGGGATTCTCCACTTGGTGCATGTGCTGCAAGAAAATTTCCCCTGTTCCCGTGGCTCTGGGCTTTCCAGCTGATTTTCCCTGGGATAAGGAGCACAGAGAGGGTGAGTCCTGCTGCGGGTGGCTCTGTCCCCAAAGGTTGCAGAACAGCACCAAGGTCAGCGGCTGGAGCGGGATGTGCCCGCAGGACAGAACCGAAGATGTGCCCATGGTCTGCTCTGAGTGCAGAGAGGGGAGGAACTGGCCTCTGAAAGAAAACCCCTTTGCTAAAAATTGAAAAGTAGCTTCATGGAGTCACCGGCCCTTGCTTTGTGCCTTCTCTGTGATGCAGAAAATGAGCGTTTTTGGAGATTTCAAATGACTTCAGGTGAAGTGTACACCTGTAAATGTTATTGGGGCACTGAAAGTCTTACAGGTGAGCCAGCTGAACCTGCAGAATGCTGCACACACTAAAGCTGTCACCCACTGCTTTGGAAACAAAGAAAATTGCTGAGACAGAGCAAATGGAGAGCAGAAGACGCAGCATAGCTTGAAAAAAAACCTCTAAACATATTTCTTTTTGACTGCCCAGATAATAATGAAGTGATTGTTGTTCACTTGTCAGCTCCATGAAAAGTAAATGGCAAGTGATAAATACATCAATAACAAAATGAGAAAATGATAAGTGAGTTCTGTCTCAGCCCCCTTTCTGTCTTGGAGCTCTCTTGGAGCTTGGACCTTGCCCTTGGCACTGCAAGCCTGACCCTGAAGGAGACCCCAGGCTGCACCACAGGGTCACAACAAAAGGACAGAAGAATGACAGAACCTCAGCAGTTCCTCACTCGAGGTTTTCTAGGGGTGGGTTGGGTGG
>VXBQ01004805.1:373035-414564 GCA_013400175.1 Phainopepla nitens
TTGATCATACCCTGAACCCAGCAGGGAACGCTCAGAGGTGTTTAGGTAACGGGAGAACACCAGTGGAAAAGAACCCATTAAAACATGAGGTAGATTTTGAGGTTTCTGTATATTGTATTCTCTTCAGATTTCCAAAGCAAACAGGTACACGGCGACATTGATTCCAGTACAGGTTTAAGCACATGCAACACTGGTGTCCTATCTGTACATTGTTTTCTAAGGCTGCTCAAGGACCTTTACATTGAAAGCGTACAAGAACTCACACACACGTGCACGGATTCCTCCTGGCATCAGTCCTGAGGAAAAAAACTGGAATTTTACTGGAGAAACCAAACTTCAGCACTACAAGCGCATCAGGTAAATCCCCCCAGCTGTTCTGAACTGCTTCCTAACCTCAAAACTCACATTTTTTCACAATTTGGAGCTGAAAAGGTTGATATTCATCAGGTTGTAGTGTCAGAAATGGTTCAAAACAGTCCAAGGTTTACAGTACTGGAGACAAAACCTATACTCCCATTAAAAACCATGCCGGATGCAGATAAAGTATCACATGGAGATGCTGACATTCAAAACAGATAACTGAGAAAACAGAAGCACAGAGAGACCAGAAAACATATAAAAGACTTCTCATTCATGTATAATTTGTGTAATTACACAGTCAGCCTTTCTGGGACTTAAATACTCAGGCCAACCTAAATAATAACAATATAAAATTTTCTAAAACGACTTCTTGTAGAAAGAATGACAGTAGTTGAAAGTAAATAAATAAATAATTATTTTAAAAGGTCTGATATTGCTCTGAGACAGTGTCCATCAGGTTCCACTAGATGTCAGTGGCACAGAACCAATTTGTGGCAGACTTAATGGCATCAAGTCCACTTGGTTATTTATCACCATTACCTCATCAGTGAAACACAACCCACGTCAACTGTACCAACCACCCAGGACTTATGGCAGTGAACTGAACCCAAAATAGCAGTCTCATCTCATTTTCTTTCCCCCTCTTGCTTGCTTGGTTTGAATAGAAGACTTGAAATCAGGCTCACAATGCCAAAAATGTGGCAAGATAAGGTCTGAATCACTGCAGCTCCTCAGTGTTTCCTAAAGCAGTGACATGGAAATCACTCCAACCCCAGCACTCTCTGTGTGTCAGGTACTGAACACTTTGAAGATAAAGCTTTTTATGTGAAATACAGTGTAGTTGATCCAGGTGGAAAATTATAAGGCACGTACAATTTTTTTGTTGTTTTGTTTTGTTTTTTTAAAAAAACCACACATTCTGAAGTGTTACAATTGTGCTACTCTGGGTGGCCCAGCCAAGGACAGAGGGGATGAAAGTCCACGAAATGCAGGAAAATACAGGAAAAAAAAATACAGAAAAAAACTACAGAAACCAAAGAATAAAGCAGAACACATTGATACAATGTACACAATGACAGCAATGATCAACTCTTCTCATTTCTTTGGCCAACAAACAGTGACAATTGCAAAGCATTCTTTGCACTCAAAATATCTGACTTTAATTTGGGTACACATATGTTTGCCACAAAACCTGAAATAAGTAAATAAAAACCCCCCAAACGGGCTGGTTCTAGTTTATGTTTTTAACAAAACAAAGCTGCCAAGTAATTGTTGTTAGGAAATCATGGGAGAAATAATAACAGGGGGCTACAAAAATGATGAACTAGAACGAGAGCTTGGAAGAGAATCGTAGTTAAGGAACATATGCAACCAAATAGCAATGGTTCTAGGCATTTATTCCAATATCTTAGAAAATAAAAATAAAAAATACTCTTCATTGCACCACCATTTGAAGATAGAAAAACAAATCTTTAACTTAAGCCAAAAGAGGATGTGAATTGTTTCCTTGTTTTTTTTTTTTTTTTTTTTTTTTTTTTTTTTTTTTTTTTTTTTTTTTTGTTTTTTTGTTTGCTTTTTTCCATTTGCAGCCTTGTTTATTCACAGTACAAACAGAGCCCCCGGTACAGAGTTTAGTCACAAGATCCACAAAGACGGACAGGGAGCGCTGTTCCCTCCTCCCGTCTGCAAAGCTGCTCTGCCCAGAGGAATCCCAGCCCCCGCAGCGATGTAAAAACCCCAAGCCCGCACTTTCCAGCGCCTCGTGGAACCACAAGCAGTAGCAGCAGCAGCGCTAAAGCTCGGGGCTGCGTCCCCCTGCACAAAGAACGTTCCACACATTTCGGAATTCCACCTTAAGGCAAAAAAAAATCAGGTAATGCATTTTTCTACCTCTCCCCTTCAAAGTTTCCTGCTCTTCTAGATTTCAAGCATGACCCCTGAAATTCAGTAAATTAAAGGAACATTCAGCATAAGGAATGCTTTAACCAAAAAAAAAAGAGAAGGAATAAATAGGAAATGCTATTCTCAACAATAAATCAATAATTTTCCCTTAGTTCTATCTACATTTTGTTAAAGCATTTTATGCGTTTTCAATAACAATCTGCAACTTTTTTTGGCAACTTATTTTTTTCTTTTTTTTAATAAAAATTCAGACAGTGTTCTCTGTTTGCAATCAGAACCACACCCTTAGTGCAATATTATATTTATTTCTTACAGTAATTTTGGTTGCCATACAAGAGTATTAAGGATTGAGGGAAAGTGCAAGTTACAGGAGCTTGATTTTTTTTTTAACCAGTCGAAATAAGAGGAATTAAAGCACAAAAATTACAGCAACATAGATAACGTGAACACAAGTTGTTACACAAACTATAGCGAGAAACGTATTAGTATCAAGAAAAGAAAAGAAAAGAATGTAATGGAAAAATTATCAATATTTGTGGCTCATACACATAATCATCGCCAGATCAACTGGGTAATGCTTTTTAAAAACTGAAAGGAAAAGAAAAAAAAAAAATCACTACTTTTTTATTAACTTAAGTACCACAAATAATTAACTTCTTTGTGATATGTAAATTCTGTAAATCAACAGTCACATCTAGTCATTTTATAATATATGAATTAAACTTAAAATGTTCTCAGACACCTAGGGCAAGGAGTCTGTGCAGTTATACACAATTTACATCTTGTAAGATTTTGGTATTGTATACACAAATATTACAGAAACTAGGCATGTAAATGCAATTTATTTAAATTACAGTATATAAACAAAAGTTGATCCTAAAACCCAGAATATCATAGCTCTCTAACAACTTTGTTTTTCACTATCAGAGTAGCATGAAAGAAATGGGTCTCCTCTCCTCCCCTCTGGTGAAAATACTCGGAGGCCATGGCGTTATCTGTTGCTATTGCTTTCTTTTTTTTGTTTCAAACCACCCCTCAGAGCTGGAGACTGAACTCGGCTTGGCAGAGGTGCGTTCTGGTGCTCCAAGTAGGTCCCCTCAGGTCTCCTTACCTTTTTTGCTTCATAGGACACAATGTGAAAAATAAAACTATACCCTTACAGCTCGCTCTTCTGTTCGTTCTGTACCTGCCCTGGGAGCCCCTGGACAGATGCACAAGCAGGAGCCACACCTGTGTGAGGAAGGGATGGTCTCACCTGGGACTTACTGGGTGTGTCAGCGCTTGCTCAGGGCAAGTTCAACCAACAGGAAGGTTGTGATCCAAAAAAAGCAGCTTTAAAAGTCAACTTCTAAGTTTTTCCTTTTACTACTGTATTTATCTCCTAACGTATTTCTGGCATGTGTTATAGAGATAATAGCAACTGTACCCAAAGAAACAACAAAAAAACAAAAAAACCCCAACAACAACAAAAAAATTTGAAAAAGGAGCATGGCATCAGTGGTTTATTTACTGAATTCTGTCATATCAACAAATGGAAGACAAATGATGGCTAAATTACCTTTTTTTTATTATTATTATTTTTTCACTTTGTAAAGTGTGTGATGGCCTCAAGTTGCCTGCATCAACCTATCTGAGTGGAACTGCCATTTTCTACACCTCCCATGGAAAAACTCAGCACTCTTTGACAGTAAAATGCCTCAGTGCTTTGTTTTTATTACAAGGTTCCTTGGAACACCCCAAATACAAACAGAGTGCAGTAACAGCTGTTAAGTCAAAAGATTTGCTGTTCCATAAAGGGGGCAGGAGGCTTAATTAAGTCGATTTTTGTGAGTTTCCAATGCATTGGTAACTGTAACCACTTTTGAAGAAATATTCATCCTCCTCTGTAGAAGTTCTAGCAAAGATAGAAAATATAACACAGCTCTGCTGGTTCAGATGCATCCAAATGAGGTTGATTTTAAAAAGGTCAAGACTTTATAATTATTCCACAGAAATAGTAGTAAACCACAAAAAGTTTTTTTCTTTTTTTTGTTTGGTTTTTTTTCTGTTTTTAATTTCCTAGCACTGAAGTGGCACAAAGGCTGCCCAGTAGACCAGCCACTTATTTTCTTAAAATATTGTGCTTATAAACTATCTGTACAACTATTTAAACTTGCAGTAAAGAAAGATATTTAAAATGCTAAACTTTATGTACTCATACTAGGGCTGTTGCAGACCTAATTAGACACTTGTTTGTGAGCAAAAAATAATCACAATAATAAAAAAATTAGAGATAGGCTGGACCATATCAAGGACCATATCAAGGAAAGAAAGTTCAGGTACCTTGTAAAATGTAAGGGAACCTGAAAGTTTGGTAGGGAGGCAGTTTAGCCATCCACACCCAATTTACCCACCTTGAACATCTTGAATATTCTGTCCAGAAAGTCCTACAAAACTCACGGATATTCAGAGGTGTTAATTACAAGGGGGAGTTCAAACATGCAGAGAGAGACTTGTTAACTTGAAAGTTGAAAAAAAATAATAATCACATATATATTTTTTAAAACAAAGCCATGTGAACCAGCCGTGGGCATTTTTCCCCTTCTGACGGAAGTCTCCCAGAAAGTTCTCTCTGCCCCTGCTCCCAGCCCTGGATTCTGGCAGGGTGCTCCCACCTCTCGTGCCAAGGAATGGGCTGAGGGCCAGTACCTGGCCCTCTGTCCTTGTCCAGGGCCCGTTCCTGCCAGCAGTGATGAAATGAGAGCCTGGATCCCTCCCTAGCCCTCCTGCCTCTTGGAGCACGCGCACCCTGAGACACTAGGCAGTTCTTTCCATCTTGGCATCAGGCATCACCTCTCTGCTTCCTCTCAACAAGCTGAAGCATTTCCATTCCTAGCAGGCTGAAATTCCTCTCTCACTTCAGATCCTGGCACACTTCCCAATGACTTCAATGGGAACATTCAGCTCTCCTCTCCTTCCTTCTCAGCCTGCTGTTCAAAATACTCCGGCACTTACCACTCACTGAATTACACAGCACCTCTCAGGGCTCAGCCTCTCTCACGGTCTCACTGGCGAGTCCCAAAGCCGTGCCCGCACACCAAAATTTGTCCTGGCTCTTGGAGTTCATATTTTGACTCAGCAGCAGTTGAGCTGGTTGAGAACTGGGGTCTCAGATTCAAACTAGCTTCATTTTGCTGTACCTCTAAGTGTGGTCCCTCCTCAGCCTTTACTCAACATCTGCACTGTCCTACAGGCCATGTCAATGGAGCATGCACTGAACTTGTTCTGCCACCTTGGAAGAGTGCTAAATATCACTGCAGAAATAAAGAAATATCAGGTAAAACAGAGCAAGGTTACCTTTGGAGTGACTCCAGCAGAACAACCAGCTTCACTGCCAACAGATCAGGGAGCTATGCCAGTAAAAAAAGAGGAATATGAACTCCTTTGCCCACCTCAAAACCCCTGCTACTGATAAAACTGGGTTTGAGTGGTAATGCAGCAACCTGTTCTCTTAAAATGAACCAAGGGCTGGGGAAGGAAGCCTGCTTGGAGACTGAATGTCAAGAGGAGAATAAAAATAAAATGCAATTCTTTTTTTTTTTTCCAGTAAAAGAAGCCCTGAAATGCCCTGAAATGTTTGCAATTTTAAAAGAAAATTGTCACGTTATAGCCCCAGCCAAGGGCACTATCAAGAGTTTTAAAGTTAACAGTTGTCTCTCTCTCACATCTCCCCATAGCTCTGAAATAAAATGGCCCCACTTCTTTAGCATCTTTAGGTTTGTGTTTGGGCATGTAGCAGACAGTCTGCATCACCTGAGTACCAGAAATTCATCTGTTCTCCCCCACCCCCCCAATTTTGCTGGCACTCACAGACAGACAAGGCATTTGGGGTATGTCAGTACCAGCCCATCTCTAGTTATCAACAGAAGTTTGTGAAGCAAAATAGCTATTCTTATCTGTCCAGCAGCTGCTTCAAAGCTCTTTCTATGTTCATTCTGTGCCCAACTCTAGTCACTCCAAGGTCTATCAGATCTTCCTTCTGTAGATTTGGTAAATGTGTGCCATCTATTTCATTGTCCATAAATGTTTCTTTATGTTCACCTAAGTTTAGACTTTCCAACCAATCTGCCACATCTGGTTTAGTCCACAGGTGGACAGGCTTAGTTGTAAACGGCTTATTTGAGATTGGCTGTTGTAATATTGAGGGAGAAGGAGACCTGCTGCGCCCTGTGGTCAAGCCAAATAAGTCCCCAGAAGGGGGCTGACTGGGTAGGCTAAATACATCGGACAGAGTTGGAGAAGGAGATGAGGCTGAAGCAGAAGCAGTCAGAGGAGCAGGCAGGATGTCTTTATTAATCTCTGTTGGTGAAACCACAGGGCTGGGAGAGTGCCTTGCTCCTGAGGTCCTGCTGTCATAGTCTGGGGACCTGCTCTGCAGTGTGATCGGCTGGCTGGCTCCGGGTCGGACAGTGAAAGTGATTGTTGTACTTCGTGTACCTGAGACAGTACTCATGACTTCCGTGCTCCTGCAAGAGCAAACAGACAGGCACAGTTAGAGCTGTTGGCCACCAGGATGGCCCCATCAGCACACGGTAATTACAGCAGGCAAAGGCTTGGGTAGTTTCACATTTTAACTAAAAGTACAGAAATTGTATAATTAACACTTTCCCAGAAAACCAGCACCAATGGTAAGCCATAGTTAAAGACAAAACCTTTGCTTATGAGCAGTCCAGGAAAAGAAACCTTCCAGAGCACATTCTCCCCCTTTTTAATACTTGTTCCCAAATTAACTCCGGGTTAAATGAGAAACTCTGAGTGGAACAAGCACATGAGCACTTTGTGCTCCCCACAAAGCATGGACAGGAGCTGACCTTCCCTTTGCTGCATGGAGGGTTGTAATCCTTCAGTTCTGGCTTTACACATAACATAGCTAATAATAGTAGCTGTGGAAAGTTTCAGGAGCACTGGATTTTGGATCTTTTGGCTTCACTCAGTGAATTTTGCAGAATGTTTGTAGTATTGTTTGTTACAGAACAAGCTGCTCTTATTTCCCTTTCTATCCATGCTTTCAACATAAAACAGTCCTTCTAAGGTGCCTATTCTCAGTGTCTATTTCCTTCCACAAGAGAAATTATACTCTGGTAGTTTCACTACAAGATTAAGGAGCCAAATTCTTGTTCCTGTGCATGACTGGAGGTGATGTAGCTGGGATCAAGTTCTGCCTAAAGAAAATGAGTTTCAGATTATGAATGAAGCAGGCATGAACCTCACTGAGAGGCTCACTCTGATGCCCAGCCTGACAGGGTGGGTGAAGGAACATGACCCTCTGCTTCTGCCTACTAGCTACAAAAGTAAATTTAGAAGATTTGGGTCTGTTCATATCATCAAAGGCTTGACCCCACAGCCCTTATTCCTGCCAGTCAGCACATGCACTCCAGAAAGCTCCACAGAACCCTTGTATGCCTGGAGCTCCAGTGTTCCTCACTTCAGAAATGGGAAAAACAGAGTTCACTCTCCTGGTAAAATTTAAAACATTTAATAAAAGACAAGAGGAGACAGAAATAAAGCAAAGGGTTAAACGACCGGGTGCTTGGCATTCACCTAAGAGCACACCTACTGTCTTGGAGGTATCTCTTAAATACCTTTTTCATTACTTCAGCCTGTTGCATATTCATAGACCCTCATGCATATTCAAACTTTCCCACAAACTAGTTTACATAATCCGGGAACTGTTTAGCATGGCCACTCCTTGGGTCCGCCTTTTTAGAGCATGTGTGTTTCTTGGCTTGTGGTTTTAATCCGTCTTCTTATCACCTTTAATTTGGGTTGTGGTTAATGCTTTCCACAGACTATGAGTGTTGATAATTGGTATGTCAGCAGCAGGGTCCTCATCATCTTGTTCACTTTTAATTTGGGCTGTTATCTCAACCAAACAGGTAGTTCAAGCATACTAACACTATGCCTAACTTTTGCTATTAGCAGAAGAAAAGAACTATATGCATACAGCAAAGTAATTTTAACATATAGCATTCATCTTAATACTTGTGAAAAGCCAGTAACATAACATGCACTTATAACAAGAAATAACCTGCCAACTGGGAAAACCTTCAGACAATTAATTTAAAACACTTGCTGACCAAAGGAAGGGTTTATTTATCCTGGAAGCAATGCCATGGAGTCCAGAGGATGATGTGACTGATGCTGTACTGAGACTTCCAGCGCAGACCCTGAAAGAGGCCCTCTGTTTCAGAGTGCCACACTGTCCCCAGGCCTGGCCTGTCCTGCCTGGGCAGAACTGAGGATGGCTTGGGTGCATGATGTCAGAGGGAAATGCTTCCATTAATCCAGCAGATTCACTGCTGTGCAGGAAAGATGTCAAGGAGATGAAGGAAAAGCAGGGTAATTGTGACATGGGGCAGTGCTAACAAACAGGTTTTTCATCCCTTTCTCCCCCACTGCAGCCCAGAGCTGGAGACAGTGATTCCCTGGCTGGCTGCTGGCTGTGGGGAGCCCTGAGAGTGTTCCCTTGAATCACCCCTGGGGCTTTGGCACTCCACCACCAACCCAGAGCCGAGGGCAGTGCAGCTCAGCAGGTTCCATTCAAATAAAGCTCCCTGTCACAGAAGAGCACCGACAATAACTTTTGGGAGAACACACATCCAATTCACACCAACATTCTCACTGATTTCCCACAGGCTGCTCCATGTATTTCAATGGGAACAAGGGGACCTCTTTGGAAGATTGGTACTTCACTTTAAACCCAGTAGGAACAGTGCTTCCAGCACTTATGGCTGTGTAATTTAACAAAGAAGGGGAACACTTGGCAAGGTTCTGAGTGTTTCCTGTGATGTTTTTGGTGCTTAATGGCTCTCATTGTCTTCCAGGGCTGAAGTTAAGCATTCTTACAAATAAAAAATCTGGCAAGAGACTATTTAATTCTCCTGACGAAAAAGAGCAAGTTATTTCCACCTCCTTTACCTCGGCATTAGGAGTCTCATGCTCATTACTAAAGTATTATATAATTTAAAACCAACAAAAAGCCTGCTTTGAAAAAGGTTGGGGTAGTGCTGTCCTAGTGATAGCAAGAATGAGCTTTGTAAAAATAGGAGAATGAATCCCTTGTCTTTATACCTGCAATCATCCTTCTACTTAACTTTCCTGTCTTGCAAATACTACAAATTAGGATTTTGTATTTACACCCATTGTGGCAAGATCAAATGGATGATGAAATTCCACCTTCTTTTATTCCAGGTGATGAAAGATAATTTCTACTGCTTGACTGACAGCTCCAGGCTCAGTGCTTTTCAACTCACTCTTGCTGCTTCTCCAGACTGCTCCTCTTAAAGACTCCCTGCCCAGCCTTATTCAGGAAATTACTGTCACTCCGCCTTTAAATAAAGAATGTTAAGACAATGAAACAAACCCCACAAAAGTAAACTCTATGCTCTCATTTGAAGTATTCCTTGGCTGGTGTTCCCGAACTTTCCCAGCCCCGTGGGCAGGATTACCAAAGGTGAGCAAAGCATTCCAGGCATCCTGGTCCTTTGCTTCCTGTCAGATCAAAGCATTGACTCCACACGGCTGCAAGCAGCAGCAGGAGCTCTGAGAGCATCTTGCTTTTTCCAAGCCAGAGGATCAGGGCTGCTGATTATTAAAACAGAACTCTGGGATAATGATATGATTCTTTTTTATTTTTTTTTTATTTTAGCTGATTGCAGAGGTTTCAACACCAACTCAGTTCATAGCCATGTGAGTGTTCAGCTCTCATGGGATGGGCACAGCCCTGCTGAAGTTGGGGAAGTTGCTGAAGCACTTCTAGCCTTTCAGTTCCATGCCTTTCACTCCAAGATTATTTTCCCATGTTCTTTTCCCTCTTTTCCACCTGCCATGTCAACTCCATTCTTTCCTGATGCACTGTAATTGTAATCTAAGGGAAAAAACCCAAGGATATTTATGTAACTCCTATGCATCCTAAATTATAATTTACGACATCTCCCATATGATCTGGGATGCAGACACAGTCTTGAAACCATCATCTGTCTTGCATTTTATGGTTGATTGGTACCCTGGTCAATAAGAAGCAAGCACGTTCCAGCTGGAGAGCAGGCACAATTTGTTGTGTTATAGGGTTTCCAGATTTTTAATCAGAGCAATTTCTTATGCCTTATTTGATCATCTGTTAACATAAACATGTTAAATCCATATTAAACCTGTCATAACCCAAATTTCATTTAAAAAAGGTGAAAAGTCTGATAATTATTTTAAATAAAATTTGCTCTATTAGAATCAGCATATGGTGGTAATTTATAAAGATTCGCTGCTGTGAGTCTGCACTGATTGCAATGCCCATTATGTTGCCTTATATTAAAATCAAAATATATAACCTATATGTCACAACCATGTGGCCTCCAAGTATAAAAGCTATCAGCACAGCTTGTAGGAAAGAAATTCTTTTAAATTTTAAATTATATTTGCAAGACTAAAATTTACTGTTAATATCAGAAACAAATCAGTGCAGCAGCTCCCATGGAAAAATAAAAACCCCACATTATTCTCAGCTCCTGGGAGCTATTTTACCCTAGAATTTTCCTGAAGACTTGCCGGTTCTGACACATCTTTTCCATTATATCAAAGAAAAACATTTTAAAAACCAAGAGGAGCAACAAATGGAGTCCCTCTTTAGGAGTAGTGCAAGAAATTAAAATCTTACAGATCTTGGAGGCCGCACAAACCCCAAAATTTGCCTTCCCCTCTTAATATTTTTAGTTTGTTGTCAGAGGCAAATTGCATGTCAGGAAAGTAAGCCAAGAATTGTCTGTTTTGAGGGCAGGTGAAGAACAAGGGTTAACATGATGACTGGCAGGATGCAGAGCTCCTCACAATGGGGTTATTTTGGGGAGAAAAATTGAGAGATGCTCGGTGTGTGCTGCCAGTGAGGAACAATCATGAAGGTCTGTGGGAGTCTGTCTGCGCAGGAGCAGGAGTTTCCATGTGAAATGTCTAGAAAGCAGCAGGGAGGGGATGGTGCTGGGCCAGGAGGCAGCCTCAGCCATCTCTACTTGGATAACTGCAGGGAAAAGGGAAGCTGGAAGGAGAACGGGGGGAATCCCACAGCTTTCAAGGACAAAAGATGACCACACGGGTTGGTTTGTCTTTACTTTTAGCCTTACATAGGGCTGTAAAACTGTATTAATCATCCCTCCCCGCCCCTCCACCTCCCAGAATCTGGCCATATCTGAAAAGTCCTACGCCTTGTTTAGGTGCTCAGACATATTCAGGAATTTGGTCTTATGTGCTATGTTACCAACATATTTTCTGAGTACTCCTCTGATGAATGTGGCTTTTATTCCACCTTGAGATGACATCCTAGGTCCCATTTTAGGATGGCTACCATTTCTGGATTAGGATGATCTAATCCACACTGTACTGTGAGAAACACAGTCACCACCAAAGTCACTGAAATGCAATAACAATGAGTGAGCATTAAAAAGCAGCAAATGTACAACATAGACTAGTCCATGCTTTATGGTTGGCACTTACTTCATGGCACTTCAGCATGGCCTTCCTCTGACAACAGCAGTCATGACAGCAAATAAAAATGACAAAATGGAATGACTGAAACACTGCAGAAATCACTGACAAAGCAAGTACTCCCGTGAAATCGGCTGGCAAACAGTTAAGGACGTGAAATGAGTCTAATGGGAGAGCAGCCAGTGAAAAATCAAGGCACTTATTTCATTCTCTGCCAAACCCACATATCCTTAATGATAAACCAAATGTAGGATCACTCCCTATAAAGGACTTACTACTAAGTTCTGTTCTGCCTTACCTGTTTGTGGAAAAACAAAAGGAACTTTTTCAGATCCTCATGAAAAAACTAATTAATTGATGGCCAAAACCACTGGCTGGTTTCACTTTTAAAACTTGTTATTCCAGCACAGTGCAGGTTGTTCTTCCCAGAGGACTCAATTCCACAGCATCATCTATAACTGCCACATTTATCAGGAGTATTTCCCACCACCAGCAGTGATGCCAAGGTGCCCCAGAGGCCATGGGATTGTGCAAACACACCTGGACAAACACAGAAAAACTGAAAGTGTTTCTCCCTCTGGCAAAGCCATGGATCATTTTGGTGTGCTGCTGGTGGAGAGCAGCAGGAGCTGCTGTTCATTATTCCTTATCAGTTCTCTAGAGGCACGGAGGGAGGGAGTATGCTGTGTTCCCTGGGGGCTGAGCTGTCTGTCCCTGGCAGTCCCTGGGTTTATCCTGCCTCAGCCATGCTGCCTTTAGGCCCTAGATCTCAGGGGCTGGCACCTGATGGTCATGCTGCTACATGCCTGCTGGGTCACAGACAGAACAAACACTCTTCCTCTCTCCCAGGGAAAGCCCTGCTCTGTTCTTCTCCCAGTCCTTTCACCAGCTCCCAATAAAATCCAGGGGCCTCTCAAGTAGATTTATAGCACTGCTGTATTTATGGCATTGTGGTTGACACATCCCGTCCTTTTCGCCTGCAGGAGGACATGGATAAACCAGATTAAAACCTCTGTCACCACAACTGATGGCTGTAATTTCCTCAAAGTAAATGGTGGCCAAAATTGGGAGTGGGATCTGGAGCTCTCTTCCTGAACCTTGTGATCAAACCCTTTAATTACATGTCAGTTAGTACAAAGTAAGCAAGCACATCCTGTCACTTCTTCCTCCTTTCCCTTCTCCTACTGGGCTCCTTTTTCCCACGGGCTGGTCACTGCCACTGAGGAACAGATGGTTTCCAGCCAAGCATTTCCATGCTCTATTTAAAAATCTTGAAGCTCAGTGTCTCCATAAGAACCATGGGAAAACTATAAATACCCCATGGAAAATGATTGCTAAACCGAGATGCAGAGAATAAAAGCAAGCTTAGGGTGGTTTTAATGCAATAATTGAGAAATGCTGTTCAGGACCATAGAATGATCTCTTCCTAATCCTCATTTATCAAAAACACACAAAGAAGGTGTTTTTATGGGTTACTGCAGCCAGCCGCTACCCAGCTATCTGTAGCTTAATTCACCCCTGTGCCACCCTAAGAGAGCAAATGCCTCGAGTGAACCCTAGTTTTACATCTACTTGCTGAGATGTATTCTGTGCAAAGCGAATTCCTAGTGGGATTTAGGATTCCAATCTGGTCTGTAATTTCATGTATGGCCCCATAAGCAAATACATATTTTTAATTTCATCAGGCTGCATGTGCTGCGAACACCGCCCAAGCGAGCCTGTGAATGCTGTTCCTATTTTTAGCACTTCCCAATCCCTCTCCTTGGCTGAAGGATAGGAACAGGCTCGTTTATTATCAGTGCTCTGTTTGCAGAGCTAACAAGTTGTTCTTTAATTTAGCAGAATCCCTGTTTTTTGTGAGCCAAAGTTCCTTGGTCCCTTTCTAATGCTACCTCACAGGGAAGGGCTGCAAGTTTAACAGTTGGTTGTCATAGACTTTACAGTATTAGGGGGAAAAAAATACCAAGAAACTCAAGGAATTTTAACTTTGAAATTTAAGCACTAGCTTTTACATTTGAAATTTCCACAAGATGGTATTCCTTGGTCATAATATTTGACAGCTTTGTAAAAAATTGTGTCAGTCGTGCAATTGGGCTAGAAAGGCTATAATTTATTTAACTTTTAGAGAGATAAAGCAGGAGAAAAAGCAGTGAAAAAAACCACAGGGCTTCTGATTCCACAAGTGAATGTCTCCATTTTCATCTCTCTGACTTACCCTTGTTGAAATGAAAATACACTGCCTGCAGCACCTTTTCAAACACTTCCAGCATCTGTAGATTGCTGGCTCTGTTCTGCTGTCTCATGGATTATTGTTTGCTTAAAAAAGAAATCCTTAGCAACCTTTCCCAGTGGTTGTAGCAGCTTCAATCCAGCTCATAATTAAGAAGTAATCACATCAGTTTGGAAAGTGGCAGGAAACAAAACCCAGCCCTCTAGACTCCTGTTCTCACCTGGAATGCCGTGGAGGTGTCATTTACTCCCATAGTCAAGTGACAGCCAAGAGTTTTGCTCTTTGCCACTGCCAACTTATCCCATTTATTCCCACATAGCTCTTCTGGCACTGGCCCACCCCAGGATCCTCTCTCCAGTTTGCAAAGATGAATGTTTGTGTTTACTTTTCAGGAAAGAAGCAGAATTTCAGCCCCATTGAAACAATGCTTTGGGTGGGTTCCCCCCCCAACTGAGTCTCTGTATTCCATAATGAAGATGTAGTAATTTGCCAAAGCTGAGTTAGAAAAATAAAAAAACCTCAAGGACAGAAAAAAAAGCAACATAAATTTGTAACACTGTCAGCTCCTCCTCTAAAAGGTATAGTATGAGGCTACTTCTGCTTATATAAGTTTGCTTTTCTCCAGTGAAGTTGTTCAATTTTCCCCACCCTCTATACCTTTAAAAATCTATTTTCAGAAAAAAATTATTTTTATTTACTTCTACTTTTCATTTTGCTCTCAGTAATGAGAGTACTTTGACAAACTCACAATGCACTGTAGTTGGTAGCCTGGGTTATTTACTATTAAAATAGGGATGCTAAAGATCTCCACTGTAACCTGGAAATACCTTCCAATTTAAAAATAAAAGCTGATAATATTATACACATGAAACTACAGACAACATGTTCATGGGGCTTAACAAGAAACATGATCAACATCTAGCAAAAATAATGTGTCTTCATGTACAAAGACTTTTCCTACAGAGCCAACTCAATTTCTGCTCCGTTTAGTCAAGTGCCACTGAGAGGAATTTCAGAATTTCCATGTTTTATTTCCATTTCTCAATTCTAAAAATTGAATTCCCTCACCGTTACCAGTTTGATGACTTCCATCCTACAGGAAATAATATCTAACTGTGTGGTGCTGAAGCTGTGGATCACACTGTTTTCTGAATGAGCAATCTTTGCAATCAGCAGAGACACCCTTCCCTTAAAAACAAATGATCTTCATGCTTGCAAAGTACAGCAGCTTTCAAAAGGCTGAGCTATTTATTAACCACTAGAATAATTCTAATAAATTTGACTTAGGTGGCATCTTTTTCAAAGAAACTAAGCCAGCATGGTGTTTTTGCAAAAAGAACTGTCTCAGTCTCCTAATACAACTTACAAAACTACCTTTCTTTTTTTAATAACCGTGGATTTCGTGATATTATGTCCACATTCCACGCAGATGTGGTTTAATAACAACATGGACAGTGCAAAGTGATTTTAAAGAGCAATTCTCTGAAACACTTTATGATGAAATAGATTAGGAGAGGTCTCAGCATGAATCAAGTGACACCACACAGTGAATGCAAATCAACTCTTGGCAAAAACACTTTTTACCCATTTGAAGCCAAAATACCTCATCGTACTGAAGAAAAATCAAATTATTACCCCATTTTAAAAGGAAAGAAACTAAAGAGAAAAAAATTTTAAAGAGAAAAAAAATTAAAGAGAAATCTAAGAAATTCACATCAAAATAACTGGAAGGTTTGTACAAACCTTGAAGTTGAAGGCTGAGAAAGCTCCTGTCCTATCATGTAGGCGAAACAAATGTTGACAGTGTAAAAGATTCTTTTTTGACACAGACTATTCGTTAAGCAAATACAGAGTACAGTCTTCTTTAATCTATGTGATTTACAGGAGAAGTTAGCCAAGGGATGGCAAAAAAACAAAAAAAAAGATCAAGCCTTTTTAGAATATGATTTGGATAATTACTTTTACCTTGTACTGAGACTCGCAGTTTTCGTTCCAGTCGGTGACTCCAAACCCTCCCCTGGCTTTGAAGATTTCTCTCTGTTCATTTGCTGGAGTATTGAGTTCAATTCACTAATGACATTAGCCTTGGGGCCTGAGAGAATCGGGCTTTTCACCTCCGGCACGTCCCCCCATAGCTTGGATGTCCTTTGGGGGACAACTTTTGCCAGGTTGGGCTGGGCACTGATGGGAGGCGGGGGTGGAGCGGGAGGAGGGATCACAAAGCTGTCTACAGTTTCCTCAATCAGCGCGTCCTTGTAAAGTGCATTGCTTTTGTTGATTATGGGCTTCATTTTTGGCTTTGGAGGTACTGGGGGTTTGTCCACCAGAAATGTTTGCCCATCTGCATAGACTGTACAAGTATCCATGTTCTCCCCCCCTTCTGAGGATAAGGTAGAGATGCTGGACACTGTTGAGATAGTGCTGGTTGTCTCTAGGTGATGGTCACTGCTGCTCCGACTGTCGACCTCCTCGATCCCGGAGTCGGTAACGTTGTCAAAGCTGTCGGGGGGTGGCAGGAAGGAGGCAGGCAAACAGTTTGAGAGACCCGCTTGCTTTTTGCCGTCCAAGGAGTTTGCTGGCTGGCTGGACGAAGGGGTGCCGTTCTTCCTGTGCACCATCAGGTCCGTCAACGCCGAGCCAGGCGCTGCGCGTTCGTCGGGGATATCGAAGCTGTTGGCAAACTCCAAGGGAGGGGGCAGCGGCTCGGTGAACAGGAACTCCTCATCGATGTCCACTGAGGCCAGGGGTGGTGGGGGGATGCGGAAAGGCAGGATGACGGGGTCGTCCACAGAGCTGGCGGCCACGATGGTTTTGCAAGGAGATGCCGGGGGCTCAGGCGCGGCAGGGATGCTCAGCTCACTCTCCCCTTCCTCACTGCCGTCCGGCCTCTCTGGCGGGGAGTGTTCCAGGCTTGGCTCCATCTCAGCTCCCTTTTCCTCCTCATCCTCGGGCATATCCTCTGACTTTGCTGCGTCCACTGTGTGCACCATCAACAAGCCAGCTGATTTTTGCTGCGAGGTATCCACAATGTTTATCAACATGTTCTTCTTCTCCTCAGCTTTCTTTTCTTTCCCTGTGTCCATCTCGTACTTGTTCTCAGTCTCCTGCCGTCTCAACAGGCCGCGGGTATTTTGCCTGGTGACAGTGGCAGTAACAGGAAAAGTTGTTTCCATGTTAGGTCTCAGCTTGGTGTCGATGTAAAGCGGTTTGTTAAGGTCGGTTTTGACAGCATCCGCTTTGCCTGGAATCTGCTGTGTCTGCTCTTTCATGGCTCTGTCCCTGGCAGAGAGCGCGAGGGCAAGCGGCGAGTTTGGATCCAACAGCTTCCCTGTGACCGGGTGGACGTAGCTATCCGAGCCAGGAGTGCTTGTGGGCTTGGCTGCCACCGTACTATTGTCAGTACCTTTCGTTTTGGATGGAGCATTCAATGTCCTTGAGTCGCTCTGGT
This sequence comes from Phainopepla nitens, assembly GCA_013400175.1. NCBI lineage: Eukaryota > Metazoa > Chordata > Aves > Passeriformes > Bombycillidae > Phainopepla > Phainopepla nitens. Next base: position 390,486 of record VXBQ01004805.1, read on the forward strand.
TGCTGGGCTCGTTGCTGTTAAAAAGGTTTTCAGGCTCTCTGGGGGCAGGGATCGGTGATGGCGACTTGAGCTGTCTGAAACCATCCTCACTGCTGAACATTGCCTCCTCAGTGAACTTGGACTGCCTCATCCGTGGTATGGGTGGGGTTAATCCAACGTCCTCGTCTCCCAGGTCTGTGGAGAGGAAGGCTGGGGAATTGCGCCTCGCTTCCAGCCTCTTTTCCCTGTCCCTCACAGCCCCCGCGATGGCTGCTGCAAACGGACTGCTGACTCCCAGGCTGTCATCGGGCCGGAGCTGTCCAGGCTGCTCTGAAGACTGAGGATCGATCTCCATGCTGCTCCCTTGGCTGCTCTTCCCGCTGCTGCTGGTGGATGGCTCTTTGACGATGATTGTTGGGATTGGAATAGAGCAGGTCTTTTCTGGACTGTCCTCCACATTGGATTGTTTCACCAGCATCCCCTTCCGCCTGGCTGGCTTGGCTGGCACGTAAACTGCTTTGCTGGCAATCTTCCCGACCTCAGAATAGGGGTTTTCTGGCATTTGGCCCCTCTTGCTCCTGAAATTCGCCTGAGCCGCAGCACTCCGGTTGTACAGGTCTTCCGAGTCCAGGGAGTATCGGTCCAGCTCCCGCCTGTAATAGATCCCTTTGTCCCTTATCATTGTCCCCACGCTCTCGGGCCTAACCAAAGAGATTTTTGCACCTGAATTCTGGTTAAATGGAGGTTTGATCGTTCCGTAGCTCCGGGACATCAGGGATTTGGGGGAGTTGTACAAAGAGGGAGAAGGTGGCGGTGGTGAGGGAGGTAAGGACTGTGGTGGTGGTGGGATATCTTCAGAGGTGTCAGGCATTGAAAGACTCCTGGTAAACTTCAGCATAGGAGGGGCCAGAAACTGCCGCTCTTCCTCTGTTATTCCTGAAAAATCAGAGAATGTGTTTAAAATACTGCCACATCCACCAGGATTCCTCATGCTGTGCTATTTCTCCACCCAACCCAAAATTCCAGGGTGCATTCCCCACGGCATAAGGAGTATGCAAAATTCCAAAAGAGGCTTTTAGGTTGATTTCCACCATAATCATTCTTTCCTGTTGGACATCCCAGGCGCCAGGGTTGAAAAGAATGCTACGGAATTTTAATTAAACTGATGTGTAGGCAAATGTTTGGGATTTAAGTATCATCAAGGTGGCTGTAGAAAAGCACATTTTCTTTTAAAACTATTGAATACAGAAGTTCTGCCTTGCTCCAACGCTCTACAAATGCATATAATAAAACAACTCAGAAATCTAATGAATTTTTAATATGCAACTGAAATTTAGCAAAGAGACTGTGAAGATCCTATTGGGGAAAAAAACCTCATAATGTTGCATTTCAAAAGATGACATTATATCATTACAAATATGGCTTTTAACACAAATAAATTGGGTAAGACTGGGGTAGTTTGGATGCTAATTTTACATCAGCATAATGCATTTCTAAATTGATTAAAGTCACAGCTCAGATTACTAACAAGAACAAAGAAAGCCCAAATTTGGTCTGCTCCTTACTTCTTTGTTGTAAAAACATCTATTGCCACAATTTGAAATGAAAAAAAAAGGTGAATTTTAGTCCATTTGATCAACAGGATTACTTTGTACACTACATACCATTACAATACTTTCACCTCAATAACAAGGAAAAAAATGATAATATTATACCCTAATGTTTTTCAAAAAGCCTGTGTTGATATTTTTTTTTTTTACCTTGTTGGAGGGAACATTCTAAAGAAAATAACCAAATTATAATTCCATATTTGCCAAGCAGAATGTGGAAATTACCTCCCTTTACACACAAACTTCTTTTTTAATGAGCTTTGTATAAAGATTAAATGGCCACTCACTGAGGTAAAGATGTCAGAGAAACATGCTTTAGGAAAGAAGCAAAGTTATTACAAGTATGCTATTAATGAACAAAACCATACAAGAGAGGCATTTTACCTATAGATTTTTGTCTTCTCATTGTACCCCGAGGTATACCCAGAAAAGGACCTTGAGGGCTCCCTGGGACAGTGGGTGTCATCACAGCAATACCCTGTCTCTCATACATGGACTACAAAAGAGCAAACAGAAACCCCAACAGCATTAAAGCATGAAAGTCTCTCCCATGTGGAAATAATGCCTCATCCATTACCCCTTTCACTGAGAATTCTTATGAAAAATAATAAATCTGGTGTTATTTTGGGGAGAAGCGGCAGAGAAAGGGAAGGCTGGGCTTTGTTTAGACACTCATGAAAAGACAGCAGCTGTTAGTGGAGTTTGTTGATATTATTTACCAGCCAACTGCTTAAGGTGGGTAATGGAAAAGTATGTCCAAAATGCAATAAAACCAGTTATTTTTTGTAAATAGTTTTGTAAGATTAAATTCTGCACTTGAATGATGCAATTTCAGAGTTCTGGCATTTAATTTTTAATACGTGCTGTAGTATTAATGTCAATTCTTCCCTTACAAAGCATTGGGCATTATTTAATCAAGGAATTAGATACATTAGTAGGAATAAAGCAGTGCTTCATGGCTCCCACTCACATTCATGTCTGTAGCTGAAGGAAAACATCTACTAGAAGGCCGCTGTTTTATAGTTGCCACTCTGGAGTCCACAGTTGCATTGTCTGCAATTCTTGATGGCTTGGAAACTGGCACTATTTCATCCACCTTATCTGTAATATAAAAGCATTCAGTAAAATAAATATCACTTGTCCAAAGAAACAGAAAAGTTAAGTATTGCAAGGTCAAAGGAAGAGATTTACTTTTCAAAAAAATGCAAAGAAAAAGTTTTTTTGGCATTTTAACAAGGCAACGCTTGAGCATCATAAGTCGTGCAAGCCGAGCACTTTTTATTGCTGCTACATAACATGCATGCTTTAGTTTTAAGCCTGCATGCATTTAATGTTTACTTAGTGTGACTCGAAAAACAATCCTCTTCTTCAAACCTTCAAAATGTGAAGGGAGAATATCTATATAGAAATGGAAAGAAGACCTTTAGAAATAGTGAATCCGTACAGCACTGTTTCAAATAGAGATAAGCAGACTGTACTTAGTCATCAGAATTTCAGCGATATTTTGGACAATAACAAGTACTCCAGAAGTGCTCTTTTATGCCTATTCTCTTTAAGTAATCATATCCTGATTTGTTCACACTCTTGGACTTGTAGGCTAGCACTGCTAACTGCATCCTTTGTTTAAATGAAACTTTTATATGTGTTTTTGTTTTTTCTTTTTTCTATTTTTTAAAAATTTCTTTAAATAACTGGATAGTTTGGGAATGTATTTAGTCGTGGTCAGAAGCAGACCAAAAATAGGCAAAGTCCAAATCTGAATGACAACTTCAGCATTTGGATTTGGGACTCTGATCTACTCCATGGTGTGATGGTAAAATACAGGGAAAAGTTTAATCAGGATATTCCAAAGCTGAACACTGGTGTTAGCCCCGTCTCGAACTCTGGTCACAAACAAACAAGGTTCATTGGCATTCAACACAAAATGTTACTCCCTCACACTGAAGACCCCAAAGTACAGTATAATCAACTAATTACTGCCTGACAGCTCCTTTTTTTGCCCCTTCAACTGCTATGAAACCAAGGCAAAGAGAAATTAAATCACTAGCCCAAGCCAACAGGACAGTTTGCATTTGGAATCTCTGCTAGAATCAAAACTGCAATCACACCAACAGCTTCCCTTACTATGCCTTCCATTGAATTTGCTTGCCTGTATCAAGTTAATTTAGTGTCTTTTCCTTTGAAGTTTCGCCAAAACTAGGATTAGTTGTATAGCCTGCGGCATTTCTGTGAGTGGAACACCTCAGTCTGGCATCTAGGCTTCCATAACATGAGTCGGAGCAATGCTACTTTTCAGCAATTAGCTCCATCTCCCAAATAATGGATCATTTGTCAAACAAGGATAGTTACTTCATTAGGAAACTACAGACTTAAAAAACCCTAAGTTTTAGTGATCTAGAGCTGCTGTTACTATCTCAAGTTTGTATTTAGGGATTTAAATTTTACCTCTCGCTGGAGAACAGCGCACTCAGGGCCCTGGATATTGATGTGCATGGGAATAAGGCAGGAGGGAAAGAGCTTTTGATCCCTCCAAACAGTAGATCTGGCTGATGCAAGGATGATATTTTAAACGGGAGAAGAGAGAGGGAAGAACTTCTAGCCTTCAGGTTAGGAAGAAGGATGTCCTAGAAGTGGATATTTAAGTGTCACAGAGGGTCAGGGAGCAGGCAGGAAAGGAAAGGCTGAGCAGGACCAGTAAGCTGAACACTGCCGAAAACTGTCTCACAAGAGTAGTGCTGCTGTTCCTTTTCAATTGAAGTTAGTATTCAAGTCTTTTCATTGGTCTGGGTTTTTGGGGTTTTTTTTTGTTTGTTTGTGGGTTTTTGTGGGTTTTTTTTGTTTTGGTTTTTTTTTTTTTTTTGTGGGGTTTAAATCATCCAGTGGAAGGGGACAAGGAAAAAAAAAATTCTTTAAATTGTCACATGTATTCAAAAATAAAAAACAACTTCATGTCACATTTTGTAAGGCTTTGTAATACAACCTTCTGAAAGAAAAATACCTGCATTTCTGCTCAGCAAAGGCAGCAGAAAGCAATGGTGTAACCATAAACATTTACCCTATACAGCAAAAATATGGCTGAACTGCAGAATGGTTCTCAGGGGATCTATCACCAAGAGCTTCATCTGGGCAGAGATTTCCTCTTAAGGCTCTCCCACCCTTGCTCTCATCCCAGAAGTCAAACAACTAATCTTTGGGATATAGAAAGAAGGAAGCCTTGGAAACTGAAGCACTCAAAATCTGCACATGAGAAATAGAAATATACCATATAAGAAGTGATCTCCTTTATTTTGAACGGACACATGTAACCAGATACCCATTCAGACAACAAAAAGCTACAGGGAAAGAGTGATGAGGCCATGACAGACACTTGGAAAAGCATGAAAATATTTGTTGGGGATGAAACATACATACCCTTCAGCTGCATTGATTTTACTAGACAACCCTAGAAAGTCAGATTCTAGTTTTGGATCTGACCAAAATATCAGTTGGTACCAATTCTTAAAACCATCTACTATTTCCATGTGGTGAAAAAAACCCTGCTTTTGTGCGAGTTTATTGCAGGTTTCTTGTCTGTAGCGAGGTTTTCAGTCCTTCTCACCCTATGGCTGCTCCCATTTGCCACATTTAGCCAAAGCATTTGGAAATGGGAGAGGAGGGCGGGTTAAAGCTCCAGCTGCTTTGCATGGGATCTCTTTAGAGCTTCCTTGTGTGGCACTTCCAACGGCAGCACTGCACAGCTTCTTCTCTTGCTCTACTGCACTTGGATCAGAAAGCAAAGGAAGAGTGGAGGTTGTCACTTTGGAGCTACTACAACAAAAAATGTGAGGCCACAGAAGCAGCCAGCACATAGAGACTAACCCTAAATGGCGGCAGCTACATGGCGGGTCCTGTGGGAAACATCAAAATCTGAATGCCTGGCCACAACTGCCCCACTCTGCTGGAGTGAAAGCACAACATGAAACAAAAACATCCTCACTGTGGTATCAAACATGCTCCTCAGGCCAGGGAAATGCACTGGCTGAACCACAGTTAGCCTCACTCAGACTCATCCCAGATAAAGAAGATGTGTTGGGCCAGACCTTAACTTGCCTGTGCCTTGAGCTATTTGTCTGCACAGCACCAGAGTGCAAAACCCTCCTGCACCCGAACCACATATTCCAAATATACTCCTACTGGAATAATCTGTCAGGCTCACTAATTAGCTCTCCTTCCAACCTCCTCGTGACCTCAAATACTCTGCAGCACGCACCCCTCACACCAACAAGAGGGGAAGCTCACAAGCTCATGTTGGAAATTCTCTGAGGATAACTTTACAAATAACCCTGACAAAAGAGAGAGAAAAAAAGCCACAAAATGGATGCAAAAATAGTCACCTACTGTGAAGTGTGTTGACAGAGTTGCCCAAAGAAGCCTGCCCCCAACAGGATTTTTGAAAGGAATGCAGCTGGATGAGGGTCAAAAGGAAGGAACGTGAGAAAAGCCTGCACTGGAGGTTGGCCATGCCAGCTGCATTTCCTCCTTGAACCACTCATTTAGCAGAGTACAGCCACAAGCACACACGCACACACACTTTTACAGGAGCAGTTTGTGGCCGGCTGGTAGAGTATCAAACTCTGATCTGCTTTGCTCTGAATAACTTCAGCCTCACTGGAAGACAGGGAAGAAGAGTCTACATCTCACTGGCCAGAGAGCATGGCTCAGTTGTAGTCACAGAAGAGGATTTTTAGGCCTATGATTATTCCCTGGCATTTTCCATAGAAACTGCTCTGCACCTTCCCAAGAAGTCACAACGGTGTGTTGAGAGTCAAACACAGGAGCCATGCCATGAGAACCTGTCCCCACTGCTCCAGGGGCTCCTGGGAGCAGCATCTTTCTGGAGAACTGTCAGGGATACCACATGTAAAAGCCAGTCTGATGCCTCTGCATGCATATAGCAATTTGAGTGCCACTATATTGAATTCCCCCGAGAGAGGCAGCACCAACAGATAGAAAGTAATTTATTGCCAAAGTGTGTTTCCATATGCCCTGTTGGGTTACCAATGGGACCCATGCCCTGCTCAGAGTGCCAGCCCTCAGGAAATTGGATGGCCTAAAGGCACAGAAAGTAGTGGTGTTTTATCAACATGTAGGTCTTGTCTCTGATGAAAAGCTCTTAATCACAGACTAGCACAGTACCCAACAGCATGTCATGACTTTTATGTTCTCAAGAGGTCTGGCTGCTAGGCAAGCTGGTTTTTTTCTTTGTTTTTTTTTTTTTTTTTTTGTTTTTTTTTTTTTTGTTTTTTTTTTTTTTTTTTTTTTTGGTTTTTTTTGTTTGGTTTTTTTCTCCTTTTTCTTAAATAATTAATATCTGTGATAATTACAGGGGACAGTCTCCAGATTTGTTTCAGGAGACGGCTCTTATCCCCATAGAACACACTGCTTAGTGACTCTTGTTCTGAATCCCCAGACTCTCTCAGAGGAAAAAGTATAATGCTGCCCATCAAGCCACCAGATCCATCATCAAATGAACTTTGAAAACGAGAGTCAGGTGCCCAGATAGATCTGGTGGCACATCACTACACAGCCCCCAAAAAGAGAAATATGAGGTATGATCCTGGCAACATTACTTATTGTACAACATAGCCAAGACATGTGGATTAGCTCCACCGAGGGTCTTAGGAAGTGAGCTGGTGAGACCCACAGAGGATAAGAATGGTCATGATCCAGTACAGGCTATATCCCAACACCTCAGGCTGGCATGCCAGAAACACCAGGCAAAGACTGATCGAACACAGTTTGGGAGGTGAGTATTGCCAAGACCTCTATACTTACCACGGAGTCCCGAGTGCTTGTTCAGAGAGGGTGGGATAATGGAGAAAGAAAACTCAAAAAACAGCTGCCTCAAGAAATGATTTGTATTTGTAAGAAAAGCAATGAATGCCTGGCACAGAGTAAAAAAATGCTCATATGAAGTTAAAGTGAAAGAACAGAGGCAAATGTTCTTCAAATACTAGCAGCACACATCGTTAACAATGCAAATATAAACTACAAAATGTTAGACTAATCTAGTCAGCCAGAATACAATGTCAGCCAATGTAAGAAATGGTCGAACTCTGCCACCGATGGCCTTATGGCTAAGAATTAAAAAGACAGGCACATTAAAAAAAACTCTAAAAATCCTATGGAGTGGTTATTTTTTCTTCCCTCCCCCTTTTGCCTGGCGTGGAGGCATGGGCAGCGAGGCCCTCTCGGTTATGGCTCTCTGCAGCCGGCCACTGCGACAAGGCAGGGTGGCCTGCGGCGGGTCGCGAGAGTCGCTCGTCCCTTCGGCCCCTGGTAAGCACACAGTGGAGGATGCCACTGCGTCCTCACCAGTCCATGTCGAGGCACACGTCAACTCAACATGGGGGGTGGCTCTTTGGGAGATGCGCGTTTCAAGGACCTGCGTCCTCGGCTGCTTGAGGAAAGCTAAAATCTCTGACAGGTAGTTATGGATGGCTCTTGTGGAGGTAGCCACAATGCCCAGCTGCAGCTCCATACGGCCCATGGACTGGGACATGAGACCCATGGACTGTGCATGCTCCCTCTTGATATTTTCCAGCAGCTGCACAATCCTACTGTTGGTTTCCATCAATAGCTTCTCTCCCTCTGTTAGCTGGGGCTGCCCTCTCCAACCCCGATCCCTAGCGACAGGCTCAACACCGCAGCGCTCTTCATTCATCTCATCATTTCCCTCCTCCTCAGGAGAGTCACTTTCAAACTGAGGAGTCCTACTGAGTGACTGATCCCCAGGAGACTGTATGTCCATGGTGCACTCTGGAGTTCGTGCCGGCGTTTGAAATCCCTCAAAATCCTCCCCAACGTTGCTGTGTGTTTCAGACGAGGACAGCGGCCACTGCCAGCTCTCTGTGGTCCTGGCTGGCGAGTCTTCGTCAGAGGCAGGCACCGAGGATTCCTGTTCTTCGGCTGGTGTGGACAGCGAGCTCCCTCGGTGATGGCTGGCTTGCCCCGAGGATCCAGGAACCTCCCCATCTTGCTCCCCAGTGACATCTGGCAATCAAATAGAGGAGCAACAACCACTGTATCTGAGGCCAGGCAGATGGAGGTATCTACATGCATTGGACAACACATAGAAAGAAGCCAGTTGGGAAGCCAGAATGTATGTGTTTGGGCAAACAGAAGGGCGGACTAAAGTTTAGTGACTGCATTGGGCACGTGGCAATTGGCGTCTTTAAGCACTTTTGGTCTCAATGCACACTGTCCTGTACCCAGAACACACACAGCCATGCTGCATCCCAAGGCAGGAGCTACCAATTCCCCTCAGTGTGACTGTGACAGGAAATGTCAGTGAACCTAGCGAGAAGCTCACCTATGCACTGCAGTGGTGTCAGTCAGAAATCCCTGGGACGAGCTCAGGGCCAAGGGTCCAATTGAGCTTCCTGGGGTGCCAGATGTGCTCCACCACTGGCTGAGGGCAGCCCTTTGTTGCTCTGAAGCACTGCTGGCTATCTTCACTTTTGTCCGATGTCTCACGTCACCCCCACCCAAAATCTCTCCCAAATCACTGCTGCAGCATGACAGCGGCCATCCATGGGATCATCCCGTGAGCAATGCCCTCCCCAGCATTTGCCGGATTTTCCTTGCTCTCTTCTCCAAATAGTAGGAAATGCTGTCTGAGGGCATTGCTCACTGGGATCTCTTTGTCTCCTGGAAATGAACTGAGTTTTCCCCTCCTCTGACTACCTCTTCCCTTGCCTGAGGGTGCATGGTGGAAATCTGGGTGCAAGCCCTTCCTTGTAGTGACTCTAGAGAAAAATGTCCTCCCAAGAGCAGGAAAAGCTTGGGCTTTTGCACCCACAGGAATCACCAGCCCACAACGGAGTGTGATCTGCCCAGCTCCATCCTGCACCGCTCTGCATTACATGAGGCTGTGGCTGGGACTCTGTACACTTTCTGCTAATTCAGATAAAAAAATGAGGCCTCTTTTTTTTTTTTTTTTCAATTTTTTGAAGGAGGCCAATTTGGTCATGAGAAATCCCCCTGAGACAGTGCAGCTGAAGGAGGCAGCCCAAAGACCAAAGCCCTGCATTCCCCACGCTCAGGCAAGGGAGGCTGAGAGAAGCGCTGCTGTCAGTTGGGTTGTGACCCCACCAGGCTGCTGCTGCTCACACTGCAGTGGCCTGATCAGTGCCATGACTACTCTCTGGCATCCTAGCCTTGAGAAAAGCTTTTTGGTTTTTTTTAAGGATTAATTTCTGCTTTTTGAAATACTGGTCTTCAGACCTCAGTGGAAGCTGTAAGCTTACATCTGCAAGGTGTTGCTGAGGTCATGTTAAACCATATTTTTGGTTCTGTTTATGAATCAGGGCAGGGTTTTGTTCAATTATTTTTTTAAATTATTTTATGTGAAATATAATGAAATGAAAAGTTTTTCTGACACACTCAAGGATCTTTCCTCCTATATCTCAATTCCTATCTACAACAATGTGGTACTCATTATTTCAACATTCATGTGTCTGCAATATCATGGTGCTCTGAAAGGGATTCTGTGTGACTTCACTGAATGATGACTTTTAAGTGCTAAAATAATGGATATTATTCGTGCATTTAGCATATTCACTACTTCAAAGTATTCACATTCAAAGTATTCATATTCTCTCTGCGTCTGGCTGGACTGTCCAGTTGCATGTTTTATGGAAAGTGAGGATGAAATTGTATTTGTAAAAAGGCATGAGCTCCTTATGGAAATGAATTTTAGGGACAAACTGTCATGCAATCATTGGCTCTTTCACTCCACGGAGATTTGAAATAAAGAGGTCTATACATCAACCTAGCTAAGAACTGCTTCTTCCTTGGGAATTCTTCTCCTGCTTTGTCTAATACAGCCATAGCTGCATTCCTTCATTAGCAAAGCATTTTAACAACTACAGTGTAGGACCATGAAATTATTTCTCAGCATTTTCCTATTTGAGTACACATGAAAAAGAAAAAAAAACGAACCAAAAAACCAGGGGACCTACTCTTACCACACAAAGCAAACACACACTTCAGTTAAAGTCTGTGGAATTGGAGTGACGTAAGGGATCATAAATACTCATTCTGGAAGAGCCACTGGTCATACTGAATATCTTGGCATTTCTTTTGACATGTCAACAGAAAATTCCCCATATTTGAAAACCCCATTTAGCTGGCAAGTGTTCTAAACAGAGCCCACCTAACAACTGGTAAGTAGTAGAACCAAACTATACTGGAAGTGAAAAACAGAAGGAAAACTAAATCAAAAACCTCCAAATTCCACACTGATTTATGAATACTTTTGTAAATGGCATCACTGTATCTAGTTTGTTCAGATTCAGGGGGATCAGAACATCTTTATTATTTGTGCATATCTACATATTTGCCAGAGGCTTGTGAAGAAAAATTTCTCTAAAAAAGTTCAGTAATAAATTTTTGCAAAATTCCTTGTGTCCTATGAAATGTTACCACTTGCCATCCTCCCAATCAGTCTTTTCAGCCTTTCAGAGCTGAAAGAACAACATCTGGCAATCAGTGACCAATGACAGAAATGACAAAAAGCAAAGAATCTGTGAAAACCCCTGGGCAGAAGGTTAATTGCAGAAACTCTTGGCGAATACTTCTGAATAATGAATACATGCACAGGCTTTGGGGTAGGTTGGTAAACTTGGCTGGCAATGAGAAGGAGGAATAACCATCGTTGTTATTATTTGTAACAAGGTGTTCAGCATCCCTCAGCAACTCCGGTTTCTGGAAGCTTTGGGAAGCATTGCCATGGGGCATGGGGAATGGAGGGTGTGTTACAGGCATGGCCTTCCACAAACTTTCCTTCAATAAGGAGCAATCATAAGAAAATTGCCTAGAGGCCACTGGCTGACACCACCTGGATGAACATGTGAGTCTCTGCCCAAGAAATCCATTCCTTGGTGACCAAAAGTCGCCCTAAATTCTGGATGGATCTTGGTCAGGTTGGTTGCACCAGTGCCTAGGCTGGGGATGTGGGAAAGGTGTGCCAGGCACAGCAGAGGCACTGCAAAACTGGGTTCAGCTGGAAATTATCCATATGTTTGAACAGTGACCTCAGCCAACTGCCTTTAACTCCTTGGAAAAGGAGTCACTTCCAAAAAAAGAGAGAGAGAGGCCACTACAACTCTGAAGTCAAAACTGGCCATGGATCAAACCACGCACCACTATGGCTGACCTCACTTGGTTATTAAATTGCTTAAAAAAAAAAAAGAAATCTCTTTCTTTTCAAGCTTTAAATAGAGTGGGTACAAAGAAGCACAGCTGGCTTCCTTGGGTGTGAAGCAAACTGAAGAGGTCAGATTCCCTGATCTTTCTAGAAATTTCCATCTGACACACCATTCCTACATTCAGCATTTTGCTCACAGTGATAGATATGACTTACAGGCAAAATAGGTCACATCTGTCTTTTACAGGTATCTTTATACCAAGTGATAGCAGCCATCAAACCTGCAGCCTCCAAGGCTCATGTTCCTAACCTCATGTCCCTTGCTCTGCTGGGGCAGGACTTTCATCTCCATCCCTAAATGGCCAAGGAAGGGACTCAGGAAGGAGCATGCAAATGGGCTAAAGAGAGCAGAAACATCTGGAAGTCAGTGACCCACTGCACTTCAGCTTTAGTATTTGATCACTGTGGATACTATGCAGCTATTTCCAAAAGCCCCCTGGGATTCACAGATTTCTGAAGGCTGTTTTTTGTTTTACCTCACTGACTCTGTTGTGTATAAGGAAAAAAGATATCTGGTATTGAGGGGGTCCATGCAATAGGAACTGGTGAGCCTCCACCAAAGTCCTGGCTAGCTCCCTTACTCCCCTGTTGGACAGGTTCTCTGTTTCTGCAGAGGAGTAGAACCTGCCAGACAGATTCTCTGTTCCTGCTGCCTATCGGGTGCTTCTCTGGGCTGACACAGAGCCTGATCTGACGTGGTGGATCAGCAGGTGCTCCTGGAGGCCACAGGAGATCTGCTCCAGGTGTGCCTGCAGGAGAGAGCTGTGGTTTGCTCCACCGTGCCCTGAGCATGCTAATCAAAGCCAAGTTTATTCCAGCCTTTAGGTTCATGAATATGTCCATTATTTTGGAGCACTGCTATTCCATGCGTTCTCCTTGCACCACAATGTTCATTACCACTGAGAGTCCTTTGTGTTGGTCATTAGGCATTTTTTAGGATTGTACCAATTACTGGGTTGAGATACACAGAAAACCACTGAATGGTTGTTCAGCTGCAGGGGTAGAGGACTGAGACAGAGGCCAAGAACAAAGCAGGGCTCTGGATATACACAAACTTTAGAGACATTAGAAATATTTCTTTAACTTTTGGTCACTGAAGAACATTTGAGATTTATGCCTGTGTTGTGCCTTACCTGCCACTTGGACTGGCAGCTGATCCCTCCCCTGAGATGTGCTGCTCTTTAAGAAGCCCTCCTTTTGAAATCCCACCATTCCTGTTTCACCTCTGCTACTGGATCGTTGCCTTTTCCATTATCTTTCTTTTTCAGACCGCCCACTAGCGGAGCTGCACGGGAGGGCTGGGGCACCGTCTCTTCCTGCTGACAGACAGGTGGGCGAAGATGTCCCTTGGCCACAACAAGTGGGCCAGGAGCCCAACAACAGCGGGAACATAGCAGGGGAGCTTCCTGGGCCCTGCCTCTGCTGCTCTGGACCTGGGCCTCTGTCTGTATCTCATCATCCCTCCTGGGGTGGGTGCATTTCTCAAACTGCTTAGGTACCAAGGTGATAGGTGCCTTGTAAATACCTAAGATAGATACAGACAGAAACTGTACCAGGTGCATTATGCAACACCTCAGATAATCCCAATGGCACCTCAGTGCTGTAGGATCACCCACCTGGTCCAGCATCTGCAGGCAAATACTGGGCATATGCATTTTTCCTTTGGAAAAGTGATGGGAACACAGGACATTCATTCTTCCTTGGTGGCAACAGGTTTGGGCACACAGCCCCTAGTGCCAGGCACTGCACATGCAAGGGTTTTGTTCCATCGCCTTCCCTAAATATGAGTTTGCAGGTTTAGTTTAATTTCTTTTGTTAGCCGATAAAATTTGCTTCTTTGTCAATAATCTGCAAAAACAGGTTACAGAAGCAGCATCAAAACTAAAGGGGTGGTCTTCATATGTGCTTATTTGAAATGCACAGAGGTTCTTTTATACTACATAAAAATATGGCTGTGGTGTTGCTTTTATCTTATGGATTCAATTTGTTTTTTTCCTACAAGTAGCTTGTTTTTAGCATCAAGACTAGGAGTCATTATGCATATAATTAAGTTCCTATGTCTGGGGGGGGAAAAAAAGGAGAAAAAACCAAGCAGCATCTAAATCAAGTAGGTGCAATTATTTGCACAGCATTCCTTTTAGGTTTTTGACACTTCCCAAAGGCCTTGCCCTGCTTAATTTGTAAAAGAATAGTTGGGAAGTAACTGGATAAAAACTTCAGGGGGAATGTCCATGGGTGGGAGAGCTACTAAAGGACAATTTGGGCAAACAGCAGGTCTGGGGATCTGGGCAAGGCTTTCAAAGAAGCAGATGAACAAAAATTCTAGACCATCTCCCCAGTGCTAATGGGCAAGTGAGAATCTACTGATTTCAAAGGAAAGATTGGTCAGACCATAGAAGTTCATCTGATAATGTTGCTTGGCACAGAAGCAATTTCACCTGACTGTGTCCCTTGGGGGAAAAACAGGTGAATCCTGTTTGGTTAAAATGGCTAAAAATGGATCTGTGCCCACTGAGAACAAATGGCTTTCTTTTCAGCTCTTCAACAGGATCAGATGTGTAAAAATTCATCAAAGATCAAAAGTAGGTAAAGTATAACAAGGCCTTCAACACAGCACTGAGCGTTTAAAGACTAGCCTTAGCTAAAGCATGGATTCAGAGTAAGAACATTAAAGGTTAAGCTCTAAATCCAAATTTGTTGTTTATGACCAAAATTAGAGGAAAGAAACAACAAGTTCACCCCACAGTTACATCCTGTGAATATATGGTTAAAAATATACAGAAATGGAATGATCTGAGTTTTCATATGGACAATTAGGCTAATTCTCATCAATCTGCCACCATTACATTTTAATCTGGAATTACAGTCTTCCAGCCCCAACCCAAATTAACAATTTGCAGGATTTTGCTTGAATAACAATGCCCAAACCACACATTTACCATATACTGCAAACAACAGGCAGAGAATATTATTTTAGCAGTCAGCATAATGAAGAAATAATAAAAGTGCTTTGCAAAACAGTAAAACACAAAAGGCACTCAAAACACTTTCCTTCTATGAAAGTTAACTAAAAATACTTGTCTGTTCTCTGGGATACTGTAAATTCTACAAAGTAAAATAAAATAAAATAATAGAAATATATAAAATAAATCAATACAACATAAAAGCTTTAGTAACTAATATTATTAATTTTACATTGAGTAGCTGTAAATACCATTACATGATTTATGAAAATGCTTTGTAGGTATTCACAATAAAGAGCTCTCAAAACTTTCTTGAAGGAAAGCCTTATTTGTGTTTCTAGGGCGGAAAATAGTTTCACATTATTACACACAAGTCACATTTACACATTATAACCACACCATCAAAAGTAATTTTTAAGGAAGGCAGAAAACGGATATGTTCAAATTCCTTTCTAGAGATACAATTTTCAAGTACCAGCTCTTTAACAGCACGTTCATTATTAAGGAAATAATGATACAGGCATCTAGAATACACCTGCAATGCTGAAGCCTTGCAATTCAGCCTACCTTGAAAGAGGAATGGTCATTGTCTAACAGTGGTTTCTGTTCAAGAACAAAAACAAAGCAGAGAATATAGTCAATACCCACTCCTACCCTGCAAGCCAGGTGGAATTTAAGTGGCAATTTGATGTTCTGTTTAAGAGACAGCATTTGAAAATTTGGCCTAGTCACAAAAGAAAGGCAATCAAATCAAATAAACCAAAAAGAAAGTGGAGGATCTAAGATACTTGCAGCCTTCTCTGGTCTTACACTTAACTCTCACACTCCCACACCGAGGGGAAAAATCAAACAAACTATGAGGAATTATCTAAAAACATTTATTTTTAATTAGATTAGAAATTAATTAACATTGGTATGTGAACATTTGAAGGAAAAAGGAGAAAAAAAAAAAGAAATAGCAGCAAAGGGAGTTTTGAGATGAGGGAGATAAGTCCTTCATCTCCCTGGCTCCTGAAAAAGAGAGAGAACACATTAAATGTGCTGAAAGAGTTTTCCACTGCCCTAATTGTCCCATGTTGGGAAACACATGCAATTTTAACTGTTCCTCAAGCCCTCATGATTTTGAATATGTGCTTAGATATTAAATTGATCATATCCGAGCATAGTCACACTCACATAAACCAACGTATTTAATGTGTCTCTTTGCAAATGGTACAAACCCCACATTTTCTGTAACACTTACAATTACTTTCCAACTTCTTTTATACCATTGTCTTGTTTGGCTGATGCAGAAAGGTTTTCAAAACCTTTTCAATTGCAGTCCTGTAGTAAAGAAAAACAAGTATCATGACAGGGCTCTATCCTCAAGAATAAATTGATAAATTCAAAATAATAACCATGTAGATGAGAACACCCATACTGACTCAAGCAGCCTCTACTCAGGACTCCCAGTGTTTGCAAAATGTTAAACTGTCCCATGACAGGTAAATCCTGGTCTGAAGAAGTTTTTAGTACCAGGAGTTTGGATTCTGTGGCACAAGTTGCTAATCAGCACATTGCCAAGTTATTTTTTGTGGAAAACACAGGTTTATCATTGTTCCCTTTTTGAAACATACCAATTTTCAATACTTTTCCCTCATAAAGTGTTTTTAAGTACTTATATTGTAGCCAAGGTCCTAATCCTACACTTACCCTGCTCTGGACTCCCTCAAGCTACACTACAAACCATAAAATCTGCAACCTCACTGTACCAACCACAAATGGGGCTGGCATTTCTTCACACAGACTTGATAAATTCCACCCAGTCACTGCTTTCTGCTTGAGATAAATGACAACCCGATGACAACCTCTTCCTCATTACTACACTGCCACCTCGTTTTAGAATTTCAAATATGTAATGTGAATCAATTACTTACAAGGGATAACCTTCAAGAATTCTTCACGAAGCCTGATGCCTTTTGCTCTCATCTTCTGAAATAGTGAAGATCTGAAAACCTTCTTCCTACAGAGAAGAGCTACAGGTGCTGGGAGCTATCTCAGGAGCTGCCGTGGTAGGTGCTGTAAAAGTTGCTTTGGTGGTATTCCCATTGTTCCCTGCAGACAAATCTCCATCATCAACTCCACCACAGTGAAATAAAAAAGTGAGTTTTGAACCCAGACAGCTTTGGGAGTGGTCTCTTCAAACAGAACAGAACACTGTGAACTAATTCACTGCTTGGCATTCATTTATATATATTTGCTCTGCAATTTCATTGTTTCAGATGCCATTGGAAGGTGCCACCTTTGAAACAATGGACAACAAGAATGGGATGAAGTGGGAATGCTTATTGCAGACAGAGCCAACAATATTTCTTTTGAATGCCATCAACTGATATTTTTCTATTCAAATGCTGGTCAGACTTGATGCCAGGTAACAATATTCTGTGTGGATGATATCACAGTTATTCTGTGTCTGTGAGGTGGTTACAGAATCTAAACCCTTCAAAGGAGAAAATCCTTTCTTTGTAGTTGGTACTGCAGCCCACACCAACTCCCAAAAACCAGGACCAACACACATACGTTATCAGTATATGGTATATATCAATATTTTATATTGATTACCATATCAAATGTAAGAACAAACAAAGCACCACCCCAGCTCACAACTGACACCCATGTGACACTGCCAGCAGATTATTTATTAATGCAGAAGGATTACTTATCTTGTCATTCCAATTTAGCTGTGGAAATTTAACCTGCTCTATTCTTCATTTTGTCCCTTCTCTTAGAGGATTTTATATTAGGTATTTTAAAATTCAACACTGTCCACTTCACTTTTCACTGAAAATCCCAAATTACTCCCTAAATCAAACCCATTTCCTGGCAGCAAAGAAAGCTGAGGAGCAGGAAACTTTAAAATCATATATCTAGACATTTACAGATCTTAGCTTATGGATGTGTTTCTTAAGGATCATATAATTTTAAAATTCTCTCTCCACATCGAGTTATTCATAAGTCAAAACAAAATCTGAAGTAAAAGCCATTTAAAACCAAGCTCTCCACCAGCTGCATAAACTTATTATGAACAGAGTTAAATTTAAAGTTTTAAAATATTGAGGTTGAAGCTCTAATGATACCTATTTTCCTGTCGTGATGATGAAAATTATGACCTCAAATTTTTCCCTTAATCTTTCATTTTCAGAGTATTTTCAAAACTTCATTTCAATTTGTTGCATGAATATCCTAGTTATTCTTCAGTATTAATGGAATCACATTTTAAGTGCTGCCTCCAACAAGTTGCTGCTACAACTCTTGGTTTGCACATTGCTATAGGTTACTCATAAAACAGTTCTTGGAAAACTACAAAGCACAAGATAGAAGAACACCTCTCCCCCATTCCAGGTATCCCAGAAAATCCAGAAAGTAGTTTGGAAACATGACCCCTTCACATATGCATTTCAAAATTGGAAGCTACCTCTGAGTCGGGCAACTACTGCAAACAGGAAGTCAGTGGCACCGAAGAAGTTAAATTTTAGTAATTCATGCTTCATAACTGCAGTAAAATGACAGAACTGTCCATGCCATACTGCTCCAAACCTAAGGATTTGATCACCTTTTTAGACACAAATACCCTATCTTCTCTCCTGAATATCAAAAAATACAGCCTATGTCCTGTTCTGCCTTCCTTTCCCCTGCTCTCCCAATGAACCAGAACCCATCTCCAGACATAACCAACATGACCAGTCAGACAGAACCACAGAATCCATTATTTCTGTCTTAATGCCTCCCTCATCTCTGACCCAGGAAACTGAATTTTTGCTTGACAGAAGACTCTACACAACAACACAAAGATTTTTTTATATGCTGCCAAAACATACTTTTCAGTAGCAATGTGGTTTATTCTGTCATATTCTCTGAATGGAGAATGGCAAACATCCCTAGATGGAACCACCTGAAATGAGGTCAGGAAAGAGCAGGAAAATAAAGAGTGGAAAATAACCCAATTCCATCCTATTAAATGTCAAAAGGAGGAAAGCTTCCCTGCTGAGAGAAGACACTGCCTGCAACCTAGATTTTCTTTCCATGACACTGAACCTCATCCAAGAGCAGGACACAGCCAGACATTTTTCACCAGCTACCACCCAAGGGCTCAGGGAGGAAGTGGGAGACTCCTCCTTGGGCCAGACTCCATGAGAACATGGAAATGACACAGCCCCTGCTCGGGAGAGCTCACAATCTAGGGAAGCAAAATGACATACAGGGGCATGGAAAAAGTACAGCTCAACACAAACAAACTCTCTGTACACAAAAATACATATATGGAAACTATTAAAATAGCACTTCTATTTCTACCTGCCCCCTGCCTCGCCATCGGTGCTGGGATGATTGCTCAGTGGGGATCTAGGGAAGGTGGGTCTTTGGGAGAGATTTCAAGGAGAAGGTGGTGGGTGGCCTCAATGAATCAATCTAGGGAGGGCACTCCATGCATACAGGACAGCGTGAAAGATGTTCTACCAGACAGAGCAGCATTTCTGCGGGTGAGAAGCTCAGGTGTGGTGTGCAAGAACCTTGATTCCTGAGACAGACACAGTGTGGCCACAAGAGAACGTGTGGCCGTTCGGGAGACAAGTGGGATCGCTAACGTGGGACTGCACTGGGGTGTCACTGGCCACTAACTCTCTGTGGCTGCCAGTCAGCACAGGAACTGTGAGGATATGAGATGGAAGGGGTTGGAGAAGAGTTGGGTACAGAGAAGGGAAAAAAAAGGCAAGGGGAGGGAAAGGAGACAAAAGGAAGGAATGCAGGGGATATTTTTGAATGCGGTCTTCTGTTTGAGTTTCTTAGTGTGTTTGCAATTTATTAACTAAATAACTAAAAAAACATATACAATAATTAATGTACATTTGACACCATAAAATAAACTGGACCATATGCCAACATTTACATTGTTTATATCCTTCACTATGGAAAGGTGAGAAACAGGTTAAACAAGAGACAAAATACGTCCCCTTACCCTTCTTCTTCCGTACTGAAGCTTGGAAATAGAAAGGGAATGAACTGTGAATCAATTCTGAAGGTAATTTTTTATATGCTAAATCCTTGTCTGTCATTTTGAGCTCAAACATTATCCTTCCCTCTAAGATGCCAGTCTCTCCCTGCTCACCTCTACTAAACAGGTCTCTCTCAAACCACAGTAGATAAAAATCTGCTTTTGCCAAGCTGTTTATCAGGGTTTACGATAACTACAAGGAATTTCTCCCTTGCAGGTACTAGGGATACATGCATAATTTTTTTTCCTAAGTTTTTCAAAACAGTATTTGGGGCAACTTATTGATAATAGGGCTGTCAAACTATGACAATACTGGGCATTTCCAAATCTTTGCAGATTGAAATGGAAAGGAGTCATTAGCACACTGCCATCTTTTGGATTAATTAATTTGAAAGAGAACAGCTCGGATGGTCTGCTCTGTATTATAAAGAACAGAGTAGCTCAAAACATGACAATAAAACTGTAAGTAGGGCTCAGAGCCAGGCAAAGGAAGTGACTATAGTGACTGCAAGATGGATTTTTTTTTTTAATCATGTTTAACTTAGCTAGAAGACCTTACAAAGCTATGCACTCTAAGGGAAAACAAATGGGGACTTTCTGTTTACCATTTATTTCTATTACATAACAAGGGACATTCAATAAAATTAAAGGCATCACATTCAAAACCAATAAAAAGGAAATACATCTGTACACAGCACATAATTAGCCTGTGAGATTCTTTGTCACGAGACATTATTGAGACCATGAGCTTCTCCAGTTCAGGAAAAAGGGTTACACATAGGTAGTGCTGAGAACATCCACAGTGCTCATTTATAGGTACTTCCTATTTGGTTTGCACATATATGGCATGAAAAAATGCTCACTCATTAGAGAGTTTAATGGTTATAAAAATGTGGGTGTTCTCATAGCTCTCACAGATGTCCAATATATACACAAATACATAGAGGGATATATAAATTATAGATAAATACACACATATAGGCTGTGTTTTATGTCAGGAGACAACTTTTAACTGATGATAGGGACAAGAGTTTCCCTGTGGAAGCTTGTTCAGTTGCTGTGCAATTTAAGAATTCTTGTCCCTTCTGGTAACAGCCCTTTTCCAGGACAAATATGAAAATAGGTAAACCACAGATGTTATTTGGAACAGCAGTCACATTGTTTGCTAGGGTGGCAAATGTTCAGAGTGTGACAGAAGTGGCATTTGCAGACTTTTTTAGGAAAAAAGCAAATTTCTGCCAGTACTACAGCTTTCCTAGGGGACAAACACCTCTGGAACATGGTGCAGGACTATTCCTTAGAACAGAAAACTCCTGCCACTGCAATGTCTGCCCCATCTGGATAAAGGTATCAATGGAAAATGTGCTTAAAAATGGAAATACATCCCAAGGCTGCTGGCTAAAGGAGTTGCAGTGGTTTCTGCCACTTGGTGAGGACAAACAGCAGAGCAAGAGCCACAACCTGAGCAGGGGGTTGGGAAAGCTAAAATATGAGGTCTCCACTGGGGACATTACTACTAACAAGCTATTCTCCTCTAGGAACATGCTGCTTCTGCTTTAAGACCAGTATCTCCTATGGAAGATTGAAAAGTCAGAGAAATAGAAGAATATCCTCGGCTTGAAAGCTGTTGACAGAAGAGGATAATGAAGGGGCAAAAAAGGTGCCTAAGTATTGCTGTCCCCTTGGGAAAGGTGGTTGATAAACCAGCAAAGTTTTACAAGCTCTCAGCACTCCATGAAAGAAAAGCAAATGAAAAACACCCAGACCCATAAAGTGGGCTCCAGAAATAATACTTTATATTTTAATTCTGGAAGAAAAATTATGGAGCATTCACAAGCTGTTGATACCTTGAGATAAGATTCTAAACTTCCCTGTGCATAAAAAACCAATTTTTCTGAGACCTACTGGAGCTAAATAATCAAACTGGGGTGTTTTTTTTGGTCTTCAGTTGGTTTTTAGACCATAGAGAAGACACTACCCACTTCAGCACCACTTTGCTGGGGGACTTCCCACTGGAGTTACATGACTTGACTCACTAAAGGATGGATGGGGTCCATCTGCCCCAGAAAACACTGACTTACAGGGGAAAAAAAGGGGCCACAAGGCTATGATTCCTTCCAGTTGGCCTTCAGATAAGTCCATGTCAAGAAAAGCCCAAGATTATAAAATTAAGTATTTAAATCACTGTAGAATTACATGGGAATTATTACATGGGTTTTATTGTGTGGATTATTATCATCTATTACTCTGCAGTGAGGGATGTGGTTTGGTTTATACCCCTTTCTCACTTGCTAAACACACTGTTTTATGTTATAGCCACAGAGAAATAGGCACTGGGCTTTTCTCTTTTTATATATGATTTATTCCTATTTCCATGTCTTAGTCTAGTTGCAGAAATTCTACCTTTTAATGACCTAACCAATTAAAACCAGGAAGAAAAGAACAATTACCTCCCTCATTTCTAGAAAATTAATACAAATACCTGAAGAATTATGCATATCTAGAATGTGGATGGTCAAGCAAAGGAATCTATAACCACATTTCTCAAAAGTAGCAAATAAAAGACTGAATTCTCAGTATTTTTTTATTACCAATAGTGAGAGGAATTAAGTTTATATAATGCACAGAAGCCAAAGTGATATCATAATATGCACTTTTTCAGATTAAATGAAACAAGTTGAAGTTGAAGCTGCTTTAACACTGTCAGCTTTTAACAATAGCTTCTGGCAGCTTACCTTTATCCACTAATGAGAGGCCACAGAAATTTAAAATAAAACAATATTAGATGAACTGAAAATTTAGAAAGCAAAGCTAACAAAACATGATACAGCATTATTTTCTTTTTTTCTTTTCTTTTTTTATTTTTTTTTATTTTGGTAGATGTGCCAAACTTTGATGATGCATAAAATGTATCAACATTCCCTTGCGCAGCAGTAAAGGCACAAGTCTCCACAAAAATCATTCATGCAAGTCATGCACATTTTGAACTCTCCAAAGATGCAGCATTCTTTAAACCTCCTCCGCTCTAGACACTGTACACAGTGCAGCTCCCTTCATCAATTTCACATAGAGACATATAGATAGATATTTACATCTCCACCAAGCCAGCATGCTTGCCAAAAAACACTTTCTTACCAAGCTCTTCAAGCTCTGAGGTCATGGACTTAGACCGCAGGGTCAGTGCAGTGGTTGGAGCTCGCTTAGGAGGTGGTGGGGCTGTGCATGGAACAGAAAAACACACAAGTGTCAGACAAAATACACCCTCTGGAAGCCCTGTGCTCACTGCAACCATTCCATATCCATTTAAAAGAATAAGCTCCATGAAATAAGGCAAGAATACCTACATGCGGAGGAAAAAGCCCTGAGATGCTTTTCATGGACTGAATTTCTCCACTGTTTCTGGCTCTAGCGTAGGTTGCTTGACACATCCGCAAGCTTTTATGTAACAGGATACATAGAAACATTTAAAGCTAAATAACTGTACACTTCTGATTCCCAGCAGGAAAAAGGCTTTCTAGAGAAAGGACCTCACAGCAGTCATGCCCCTTCTGAGAAATATGTGGGGCTAAAAACCTTCTGGGCACCAGTCAATCTCTGGCAGAATAATTTAATCTGCCAGAGAAACTGTTCAATCTGAGAAATACAGGAAAGAACATTCAAATGTATCTGAATTGTTAAAGTAACTCTAAGGGAAGCCGGTGATCCTCAGAATATATAAGGTCTTAAAATATCAAGGCAATAATCTAACACAGAAACTACAATCTGTGTTTTAGTATCCTGATAACAAATATTTCTGGTGAAAATCAGAAAAGATCATCTCATTCAACCCCTCTGCCACAAGCAGAGACACCTTCCACTATCCCAGGTTGCTCCAAGTCTCATCCATTCTGGCCCTGGACAATTCCAGGGATGGGGAAGCCATAGCTTCTCTGGGCAACCTGTGCCAGGCCTCACCACCCCCACAGTAAAGAATTTCCCAGTAATATTTAGTCTAAACCTGCTGCCTTTCAGTTTAAAGCATTGCCCCTTGTCCTGTCACTACATTTGAGGTCAATTTGATATATACCAAGAGGCAGAGACAAAACAATTTGTTTCAAATATGTGAACAGTAATTCCATCAAGTAAAAAAAAAAATGCAGGACCATGTTGGGACATGATTTAGTTTAATACAGCCTTTCCCCTCCACCCCACAAACTGGTCTCATTTTTTTTTTTTTTTTTTTTTTTTTTTTTTTTTTTTTATTTTTTTT